>VXBQ01000050.1:220758-279142 GCA_013400175.1 Phainopepla nitens
CAGCCCAGCCCAGCCCAGCCCGGCCCGCGGCCGCCCTCAGAGGGAGGGGCCGTGGTGGCGCTTCCACCGAGGGTCCCGCCCGCTCCTCTGCTCGTGGGAGCTGCGGCTGCCTCGGTTTTCAGGCTTCCACGCCTCGGTACCGGTGCGAGTGCCCTCGGGGGATCTTGACTGTAGCCCCTCTTGTGAGGGGACAAAATACTCCAGCTGCGGAGGAAGCCAGGGATAAGTAAACACCACCACCACCAGGAGTCTTATTTGACCTCGGCCTTAAGCACTGGCTTCTGATAAACTCATGGTCCCTCAGTGAGCTTTGTTACCAGCGAGGGGAGTGAAACGAGGCCTGAGTACTTCGCACTCCCTGGGAACCGCTGTGTAACACACAGTAAGTGTAGTTATTTTACAAAAATTATTGTGTAATTATTTTATTGTCCAGCGGAGGGCAACGAGGGTGAGTGAGGGACTGGAGCATCTCTTAGGAGGAAAGGCTGAGGGAGCCGGGCCTGTTCAGCCTCGAGGCGATGTGACTGAGGGCAAGCTCCCCACTGTCTCTCCGGGTCTGAAGAGAGGTGTCAGGGGATGGAGCCAGGCTCTGCTCAGTGGTGCCAGGAAATGGGACAGGAGGCAATGGGCACAAGCTGATGCACAGGAATTTCCGCCTGAACGTGAGGAAGAACTTCTCTGCTGTGCAGGTGACTGAGCACTGGAACAGATTGCCCAGAGAGGCTGTGGAGCCTCCCTCACCGGAGGTATTCAGGAGCCATCTGGACACAATCCTGGGCCATGTGCTCTGGGATGACCCTGCTTGGGCAGGGAGGTTGGACCAGAGGACCCACTGTGGCCCCTTCCAACCTGACCCATTCTGGGATTCTGTTACTTTGTAGTTACAAGGGGCATACAAAGTAAGACACTGTAACAAACATGGGCTGGATTATTTCAAATAAGATTATCAAAAATCAAGTCCAAAAAATGCTGGGTTTGGATTAGAAAGTAGGATTTAAAGGTTGCACAAAACCAGCAGGATGACCCTGAGTATGAAAGGGGTATAGAATGTAGGTGAACTCAACAAGTGTAAAGTGTCCTATGTCAGAGAAGAGACCCAAAATCCAGGACAGCAATTACAGCTGTCTTCTGTAGATGAGGAGCTGCTTTTGTGTTTTGAGAGAATGGAGACAGAATACCCGACTAAAATCATTCAGTTACCTGTTTGATCAAAGCCAGGAAAGTGGCCTCATTCATAATGATTAACTCAGATTTCATTGTAACTGTTCCTAATCCAAAGAAGGCTGATTTATCCTTCCACTGACCCCAAGTAATGTTCATTCTTTAAATAAGACTTTTTTTTTTCTAAATTTAGCTTGCATAATCACTCAGTTTCAGTTCCAGAAGCCTTTATATGGCTTTTTTTGGTGTGTTTTTAATTACTTCCAGGTTTTTACATGCATATTATCAGGATTTTGCTAACCTCCTATGGAAACCATTGTCTTGCTAATTAAAATCCAGAAAGAAACTTAATTATGTAGTGTTGTTCAGTGCTGATCATGCTGATGTCTGTCTAATTTCAGTTCAACAGAACACTTCTGGTATCTTAGTATATCTGTGAAGCCAGTGCTGATCTGTAATCAGCACCTAGAGGTAGTAAAATCCCTGGACAAAGCTGCTCTTGCTCTGCCAAAGAGAGCAAAACTATGGTAGGAATTGCTCCTGGGTCTATGACCTATGCAGGTATTAGTGCAACAACAAGAGTATAAAGAGCAAAGTATTTTTACAGTGCTTTACTCACTGTCAGAGGTGGCAGATCTGGAAGATGCTGCAGTGCAGATCTGAGCACAGTAAAAGGGTTACAGTTAGTAAATGTACTGAAACCCAATCTGGAATTTAAATTGGAGTTTTCAGTATTTTATGTTTCAAGTTTCTCTGTTTCTTTTGCCCTAATAAGCTGTAAAAAAACCCCAAAACAACACACATATACACAAAGCTTCCCCCCCCCAATTCATTATCACTGAGTTACTTATCACCTTAGTTAAAATTAACTCAAACTAATGGATTGCACTAAGCTGTATGGACTATTAAAGCTCTACCTAAAGCTTTAAGTAGTGCATTCCTTTATGCAAGAATGATTTTCTTCCTTCAGGAACCATTAAAACCTATGAAAACTGGTAATCTGACAACACCAAATACCTACCAACCTTCTTTCATAGGGAAATATATGTTTTTATTTCAAATTTAAACAAAATCTAAATATAAAATAACAAAACCCAATAATTTTATGGATTGTAGTAAAATCTTAAAGCTTTATCCTTTGCCTGGCATGCTGCAGGAGTAAACAGGTCTTGCTTGTTCCAGAAATCAGCTCTTCTCTTGCTAATACTGCTGCTCAAAAATTGAAAGGCAAAGTGAAGTTCAAGTAATCCATTAATTTACATTGCATTCCAAATAGTCTTTCCAAAACAATGTGATGGTTCATACAGACATTTACCAGTGCTTTTTCAGTCATTGTCCAGCTCAGATTCATTGATCATTTACACGGATTGTTGATTCTGAGCACTAACTCAAAGCAAGCACGAAAGGTATTCTAAAGTTCATGGCAGAAGGTGAAGTCCCCTTGCATGTGCTAACATATTAATCCCATCCTGACAATATTTTTACAACCTAGGTTCTGCAGGCTTTGAGCATGGGAAGTTTTCCAGCAACAGTCCCAGAAGCTGCTGCTGATCTGACAGTTTCCACAGCACCATCACTGCTGAGGTGAGCAAGGTCAGGTTCCTGCCTGGGCTTCAGTCGTGGATTAGGTAGCACAGTATGCATTTCTCCAGTGGGTGACTTAAGGTAAGACTGAGATGTGGATCACTCATGAGGCTTGGGCTGGTGGGGAAGGCAGAACAGATTATCTGCTTGGACTGTGGGATTTTCAGCCTTGCTGTCTTGCATTGTGTGGTATTCTTTAGGTAGCTCTGGAGCTTGATTACCGTGGAGCAAGGCTCTGAGATATGCAGGGCTGTGTTTGGAAGTGTGCTTGCATGTGAAAGAGGCTCCAGCTGCTGACCCTGTTACCTTGGAGGGAAGTGTCTGCTGAGGTTACTGTCACCTCACTCACTCTTGCTAATCAAACTGGAAGCAGCTCCATTGTTTAACACAGTGTTGTCATGGTAACTCTGAGTGCTTTTATTTCATAAAATAACACAGCATTTCTGGTCATCTGACTGCATGGAATAATGGTGACCTATAATGAGCAGTTAGTAGGTCTGGAAAGTCATGCCAAAAAAAAGGGAACTAATGTGTGAATTGCTTCTGATTACAATGATGTAGGGACATACTGCAGCAGCAAGAGCTCAACAAAAAAAAGCAAAGCAGTGTCTAGAGTTTCCTACCCAGAGGCAGGCAGGAAGGTTACACTCTGCTTCATAGACTCTACAGGGCTTTATAAAACAACTGTTTGTAATGTTATTGATGAAATCTCCAGATGTGCACATCAGCTGTTTGTATTGCTTATCATGTTGCCTCAAAATTCAACAGAGATTTTAAAAACTACATGAACAAGCTCACTAGAAAAATGCTCCACCTATTTGCCTTCTAATAACAGAAGGTTATCTGCCCCATTCATTTGAAACTGGACAATTAGGAAAGGCTACTAGTTGGAGTATTCCAGGTTATCATAATTTCCTGATTACAAGAAAACTTTTGTGTTTGTAAATTGAAGTTTTTAATCATATTTGAGAAGGTTTATACTGTAACCTAACTGATGCAGTAAGATGTTTGCATTTGTAAGCATCCTTCCCCCCTCCAATCTGAAAGTTAATTATTCTGCTGATTGCAAAGGGGTGTTAATTCCTAAATGCATTTCACCATGGGATCTCTATCACTTCCCATGGGGTGCAACACAAGATGTAATGCTGTTGGTCTCCTGTAGCTCCCAAGATGTTTCCCTGGATGATGGCAGGGGACTGGCTGCCTAGGAGGAGGTGAATCCTCCAGCTGCTGGCCCTGCCTCATGGAAAGAGAAGGGTCTAGTGCCCCAGCCACCACCCAAGGGTGGAGGTTACCAGGCAGCTCTTCCCACCTTGCAGAAGCAAAAGCACCTGGATATGGTACGTGTGTTGTTTGGCTGTCATCTTCGAGAGGAAGCGCTGGCCCGTGCTGCCATTCATCAGGTGCTGCTTGGGGCCTGCAGACTTCACCAGCCATGGCAGGACTTTGAGAGCTTTCTAAAGAAAGCCAGCTTGCCTGTCTGCCTTTCCCCTTTTTAAGACCATGTTCTCTTCATGGCTGTATCTCCCTTTCAGTCTGTTTTAATTCTTTAGAAGGGTACTCCCTATTACAGAGGGCAAAAAGCTGAAAATACCTTTTCTGCCAGTATGAGCATTTGAAATGTTTAAAGAACATAAACCAGAGATTTTTCATTGTGAAATTACTTCAGTTGTAAGTAATAATCAAACAAAAACCAGTGAGGGCTGGCTGTAAGGGATTAATGATCCGTGATTATTAACATGAGCTAAAGTGCACTGTAAAATGTCCATGAGTCAGTGATTTACATTTGAGTACCTTCTTCATGGCTGTACCTAAATTATCTGTTGGAGTATGCTGCTGATCCATTTCAGAGGCTGCAGAAGTGGTTTATTTGAACTGGAACAAAAAAAGAGAGGACTGGAAGAAAAACAATGGATGTAATTTCTATACATTTGACCTATGTAGCACTGAGCTTGCACCTGAAAAAGGCAACTGGAAAGTGCTCCTAAGTCCAGTAGTGCACATGCAGCATCATGTCTTCAGTGTGCAAGAACATTACATTAGTATTATAATATGAAATGTATAGATACAAATTAAAAACAAGAAGTAAATATTATTCTGACTCAATGTACATACATTATACATATTGTACACGCATTTTAGGTCTCCGGGTTTACTCACAACATTTCAATCAATGGTTTTCTGTGTTGTTTTTATGTTTTGAATTGTGAGTCATTCTTGCCATCTGTATTATATTATTATTCTGGATTAAAGGAGAAATTAGGTACAGGGTCTTGTTTAACAAAACTGTACTAAATACGGTGCCTATCCAGTTTAGATTTTTTTCAAAAGGCTAGAGCAGAGAAGGTTTATTTAGAAATGTACCAGACCAAGGCTGAAGATTTGCCAAGTAAAACAGCTGTATAACAAAGCCATGAGAATACTCTTTAAATCTGTAATAGTTACATGATGTGCTTATGTGTTTGGTTTTTTTCAAAGGAGAAGCAATTATACACAATTTGTTCCTTTTAGTCCCATGATACTTGTATTGCAAATAAGGATGGTGCTGGAAGTGGAAAGTATTTTGTATTTGACTGCTTTTCTAAACAAAAATCCCTTTTCAAAATGAAAGTCTGATTTTGAAAAATAGAGATGAAGACTTGAAGACAGTTTGGTCCCTGAGTATATATATCTGTAGAACTATAAAATCTATACAATTGTTTCCAATGACACCTTTCTCCATCATTATAAGCAGATGTATTTTTTCTGAGCTATAGGCACAAGCATCCCCCAGGAAATCATAACCCTTAAACTCACTCATTATCTTTCCAATTCAGGCCAGAGCTTCAATTCAAGGGCTACTCCTGTTATATGTGACTGAGTGAATGTAAACCTGTCCACCTTCCTTTTGTTTATGGAGTTGCTCATGCTCTACATCTTGTACAGCAGAAGGTTCTCAGTCCATGTAGAAACCCTCTAACAAGAGTGTATTATCATGACACATAATCCTTTCATAACAAAGTGGGACATTTAGTTGGTCTGTTGATTGCAAGAAGTGGCTGGCTTCCCATTTCCTTGAGTTTCTGTCCACTTTGAGGTGCCAGCAATGCTGGAGCAGAGAGGTGATGAGCAGCTCCTTTCAGCTGATGAAAGTTGTTAATGTAGCTGGCAATTAGTAGAGTGATCTCAAGAATCTATAACAGGAACATACAAAACTCTTTGAAAAATACAGTGATGTGTTTTGACTGCTGAAAAAATAGCTAACTTTTTAGCAAGTGACAATCACCATCAACTGGATAAGTACTTGTACTTTAACAAATTAATGATGGGGGGAGCGGAGATAACTAATAAAGCTTTTTTTTTTATTGCTCCTTGCAAATAACGTAATGTTATTCCAATCAGGACATATCAAAGATGCTTTGTCTTCCACAGTCTTAAATGATTCAGAGATTACTTCTTGAATTTTGAGAGAGATGTTGAAGTCCAGAAGATGACACTCTGAGAAGGTTTACCAGAAAGTACCTAGTGCTCAGAGAACTCAAGATGCAGGGTAGATGAAGGGAATAAAGACTTCAGGGAGGTTTTTATCATATTTTCTCTTTCTGAGAAACCTTGCTGAGGCACTGGAACAGGTTGCCCAGAGAAGCTGTGGATGCCCCATCTCTGGGAAGTGTTCAAGGCCAGCTTGGATGGGGCTCTGAGGAACCTGGTCCAGTGGAAGGTGTCCCTGCCATGCAGGGGGTCAGAGCTAGGGGATTTTAAGGTCCTTTCCAACCAAAACCATTCTGTGATTCTGTAAGGGCACAATCTGAGGGAAACTTCAACACGTATATTTTACTATGCTTATCTGTATGAAGAATCATGTTTGGAACCAAATTTATATGTGGAATTTTGTATTATTTCATAAATTTGTTCAAACTAACAGCAAAACCTTTGGGTGTTTGGTTTTTTTTAATTTGTTTTTTTTTTTGTGTGTGTGTGGTTTGTTTGTTTGTTTTTTGATTTTTTAAAAAATATAGGCAGTCTTAGCCCTGAAGAAGAGAATCTAGATTTAAAAAGCAGGACTTTTTTTTTTTTTTTTACCAAAAGGAAAAATATCCTAGGATTTTTAAGAAGTGACTGATCTTTCAGATGTTGTGTTCTACAATTTCGCTGTAGATTCCAAATGTACTTTTTGAAAAATTATCTCTGGTGTTGATTAGGCAAACAGACTAGGTTTTAGGTACTGTATGTAATTTCTGTCCTTATCAGCCTTCTTTGTCCTTCTATGAAAAATCTGGAATGTTATAGACAGGGACATGAAAAGAACAGGAACACATCAGTACTGTCACAGTTAGCCCTAACATTGCCAATTATTTGCTCTCTAAAATCATCTGGCAAAAGTCAGTCATCTGAGCAGGCTGGGATTAAAAAAGGTGTTTCATCTTTCACATCTGTTAGGGATTACCCACTAGAGAGAGCACAAAAGCAGATGGTGGGAAACTGTTTCAGGTAATATACCAACCTTTGGTTTTGTCATGGCAAAAAGGTGTTTTTCAGTTGATTTGTCCTTTGTCTGAGCGTTGTTAACAACCAGCATAAAATCATCTTGGTAGCCTCCAAAAGTCATCAGGCTCTTATATGTGTATGTCACTGTCAATCGCTGAAAAAAGGAAACCCCCAGAACAAAACACAAAGCTATTAAGCAGGACAATTCAGGAAAAATGATTATGACAAATTCTTTTTTAAAAATATAATTACACATGTTTTTCAATGGTGGTAGCTTCTTATGAATTTTGAAATTAACTGTGAATTTTGGGATAGCTTCATTTTGACCTTCATGATGAGGAATTTTCACTGAAGATGATAACTCTTCCAAGTTCGACCTCTGTTTCTATTCCAAATTAATTAGATAAGAGATATAAGAAGATTTCAACTCAAGTGCCTAATTCCATTTACCCAAATCTTGACTGACTTTGAGAGAAGTTAATCTTACTAATTTCATTTGAAATTGAAGCAGTGTCTAAATAAATTAAATGGCAGGATATGAGACATCTGAAGGAATTTAACTCCAGGTATTCTTTTTGTGCAGTGATGTGTTTTGCAAACACACAAATTAAATTCTGTTCTCTTTTTTTTTCACATCTCTGATGAAACATAAATGCTCTTCAGGGCTCCTCAGCTTTTCATCTCTTGATTCTTACTGTTCAATGTTGAACACCACAAGAGTGGCCTTCGAGTTAAGATCAGCATTTAATTTATTGTTACACCTCATATTAATTTGCTGCAGATGTTTGCATTTAAAATTCATCGTCAGACAACATTTATACAGTAAGTGGCTTAGTGTCCTTCCTTAGTAAACCTCTTTTTGCCCCAGTTTTGAAATAGTAGTATCTCTATCCCTTGCAACATCATTTCTGATGCTCCTGATCGTTCCTACGGAAAATCCCAATGCTCCCTGGAAGCTGAGCATTCCTTGAGTGTCCTGTAAGGCCTGCCAGTACTTAACCTGGCAGTGCCCTACAGAAATGCCATAGCTCCAGGAGCAGTGTTTGTAGAGCTCTCTGCAGTCGGATGCAAGCACATTTTGCTTGTTCCCGGAGAGCTGCTGTTTGCTCTCCTCATGCTCTTTGTTTTATTATTTCTTTAACTGCAAAGAAATGTAATGAAAAGGCACATATCAGCACAATTATAAAGCTGAGATTTTAATTTTCTGATATTCAATATTAGCAGTTGCTAATAGCAGCATGCCATTCTTTTTCTTTGCAGGATATAAATGAAAGCAGGGATCTTCTCAGGCATTGCTTTTTACACTGATTACCAGTCGTTTTCTGTGAAAACTTGTATTGCAAATCAAAGAAAAAACTGAGCCTAAAATGACATAATTAAATAACTCTGGGTTATAGTACCTACTATTAAACAAAAATAATACAATGAAAATAACAATCTTTTAAAGTAACTGCTCTTTGCAGAGTCTATGTATTATGAATAATACTGGAAAATTAAGTCTCCAGGAAAAGAAAATTAATGTTATTGTAATAACATTACAATAACTATGGATTTCCTGACATCTGAATGATTAAAACATTAACATTTTATTAAATGATATAAAAACTGTATCTGATAAACAAAAATAAATTCTGTGCAAGGAATTCATTACTTATTTCTATTATTAGTGCTACTGTAATGATGATAACATTAAAGCATTTTAAAAGGAATGAATTTTTGCTTTAAGAGAAGGACTAGATAACTCAGCATGGAAAGCTAATGCCACCTTTTAGTATGGTGGTGAATCTCTCCATATAATTAGTACTAAAGTCAATCTTGACCAAACTTAAAATAGCAATTTCACTTACCATGGAGCTGTAATCCAGGATGCTTATGCCATCTTCATGGACAGCAAACCATATAAAGGACTTCTCAGCTAAGGCTGTTGCTAGAGGCTACAAAGAGAATTGTTCTTTAGTTACTACTTCAAAATGAGGCAATATGTGAATAATTATAATTCTCAGCTATTACAGACCTCGCTCCATCCACAGTTCTCACTCCAGTTCCCTCTCAGTGTAAATTTCAGTAAAGGAATTGAAATACCTGCCCAAAGCCATGTAGGTAGCCAGTGGCAGAAGGATGAACTCAAAACAATACACTTGAAATCTACCCTGGTGCTTAGTCCAATAAAATATATAGTTTCATTAATAAAATAGTAAGGTGTCTTACAATTTTTCTACTAGCTCATATATCTAAATATGAGAGAGCTGACAAGCAATTTTATATATATATATATATATGTTTACATACACACTGGGTTTACCTATGAAAACTGAAGGCATGAGGTGACAGTTCTGTTTAACACAGCTGTTATTTCAGTCAAGGGAATCAAGATACCAGTGATTAAGACAAATTGAGAGAGGCCAGCATAGGAGGGAGTGCTCTAAATACCCTTAAGCACATTTAGGGCTTCTGCAAGGTTCAGCTTCCACAGCCAGTTAATGATACCTTTCCAATATTCTATTAGTTATCAGGTAAAAAGAGTCTAAACCTAAAAGGCTATCTCAAACTAAGATATAAGGAAATGGAAATACAGATTAACAATGCAAAACAAGCAATAAGTGTATTGGAAAGTTACTGTTGTGATACACTGAGTACTATGGCTATTACATTTCACCAGTGTATGACTTAAAAAGTAATTTGACAGGAGATTCAATCAGCTCACGTATACACAATTACTTTCAACAAAAATATACTAATACTTGCAAATTATATTTGTATTTAAGCCCCTTCTCCCCTTCCCAGGCAAACTCATGAAAATGTCTCACTTTTGCTGCAAACAGTTTAGCCCCAAAGAAGGGCCATTTCCTGGCCACGGTGAGGTAAATGCGCACGCAGTCGGCGGCACTGTGCCCACGGAGAGCCATCCATCTTGTCGACAGTCGCTGGCAAAGCTGTCTGTTGAAATGAAGGATGGAATTAACTTACTGAGGGGAATTCCAGTGCTTGCCCACAGCAAGTTTAATGAGCAACAAAAGAATCCAGTACTTAAAACTATAATTTCAGTTAATACAAGGACTATCACTGATACAGTATTAAATAAATCCAAAATGTCATTTCATATTTTAATGCACATGAAAATTATGAAGTATCTTCTAAGTTCTGAACATTATGATTAAATATTGATGTAGCAGTTGCAGTATAAAGGCAGGAAGTCTGGGACAGCTTTTAACATTTCTGTACAGAAAATCAATGTGCCTTTATCAGTACTCAACAGCTATGTCAGCTGTCATTCCAAAAATCCATCCAGCTTAGCACAAATCTTTACCTGTGGCTGGTAGGAGGCGTGAAAGCTGTGGCTTAGCACTACTCCCCTTTAGTGTGTCTGGGCACTGCTACCCAAAACACTGATTCTGATGCACAGTGCGTTCACAGTGAGGCTTTTTTCCTGGCTCCTTTTGTGAATTTGTGCCTCCTCGGCGAGTTGGTTCAATACTATGGAAAAACTAATTCTCAAAAAGCTCCCAGCCCAGAATATCTTCCTAGGACACTGACTTGCAGGGATGACTTACCCCGCAGCCATAAGGCTATTAGATGTAGCCCAAGAAAAGGGAGGGCTAATGTGTAGTAAAGGGAGATCATCACTTGCAGCTTTGGTCTCACTGTTACGAAGTCAAACTCCACCCTTAGCAAAAAAATACAGGCAATAGGGCAGGCACAAAGTGATTCTTCTTGTGCCACAGATCTCCAGCTCTGCCAACTGGTAGTGTAGGACTACTTAAACAGTGCAATAGGTGTTTCACTTTTCCTCCATGAATCAGTCTCATCTGAGGCCTTTAATAATTTGTTTGAAGTTAATTGCATAAGTTTGAACGCCCCATTGTCTTCTGAGTATGTAATAATGTTACTATGTGCGTGTAATAACAGCTTTAAATTTTCCCCACCTAAAAATTTTCTGTACTGAAGAACATCTCTGTGATGTTTACTGGACTTCAAAACTGCTGTATCACTGACTTTGGATAACCTACTACACTGTTCCACTCGTTTTCATGTCAGTAGGTGTTGATTTAAATGCCTTGCACGTTATTAATTTTAAATAAAGTGATACCTTACTAGTAAGTAAATTACACATTGCCAATTTGACTGGCTGCCAGAAATTGCACACTAGAATAACAAACAGATCATGTCCTCATGTCCATTACTTCGGTAACTCTTTAGTCTGTGCACAGACAGACCTCGTTTAGATTTGTTGAATAAGAAAAATAAGAATTTCAAAATGCTGGGTTTTGTAACACTATGTAGTAACTGCTACAGCTTTTGCTGGAATGTGTTATTAATGACGGAGAAGCATGCAGAGGAAAAAGGTTCTTTAGATTAGCAAGAAAATAAGTTTCAAACACAGGTTTAGGCAAATACAGCCCAACAGTACATTATTCCCAATGACAATTTAAAACTCCCTTGTTTCACTGCTGGATCTTTAGAGAATATGAATCAAAAAACCATCTCACCTTAACTGTTCATCTGAGCAACCTTGCTTGTATCTCTTAGGGTAGAATCTCTCCAAAACTTGCTTCAGTGTTTGGTTGGACTTGGATTGGGAAGTGACTTGCCCTGCTGGAGTTGAGAAAGGCCGTTCAAAATCTCCAATCTCTACCTAAGGAGAAGTCCATGAAGAAAGTATTTTGTTACTCCAGAGTAATTTCCTAGCTGGATATTATGAACTATCTTTTGATCTGTTTTACCAAGTATAAAAGAAAAAAAATTTGTCAAATAATGTATACTTTTCACTGATAAAAACGTCACACTGGTGATGTTCTCTTTTTTATTTTCTATCTACCATGGAAAAAAGTTAAATATCAAACACAGACTGTACAGACATAATATTACTTCTGCTCTTAGATTGCTAAATCTCCAGCTGACAGAAATCAGCTTACATTTATTAAATAACAACATGAAATAACTTTCTGAAAACCTTCACTTGAGCTTCTGCTTTTTTTTAAATAAAACATCCTATCAAGACCATGTCTAGTAAAAAAGTCTTAGACTTTCATTGAAGAGCTGTTCCTTTGGTGAATTAACTTGCAGAAATCATGGAAGGAATAGTGAATGAAGAAATGGTACATGGTTACACGATATCTAATGCCAGAGGGCCTTGCTGTGTAAGAGGGAAAGCACATTTTAGCCATGCTGGTGCCAGCAGCAGTGATGCTGTAAAGCATTTCCACTCCAGTCCAGAATTGCCTTAGCCAGATTCCAACCCAGTCTGTTTCCTCCACTTCATATGTAAGAGGTGGAGGTCAACTGAGTGTCAAGCAATCCTGGATCAGTTTGTTTAAGCTTTTCTCCTGAAGACATGCTGTGTGAGTTATTCATGCATAAAGATTACCTGAGCTAAAAGGGCTGTCAATTCCATTGCTAATTCTTTGTTTACAGGGAAAAGTCCATTGACTATTTGATCATTTGTCTGATACACTAGCAGCAGCTTCTCTCTGTCTGTCTCGCCATGAACTTGAACTGAAAAATAAAGCCTACAGAAAAGACAGAAAGTTATTAAATAAAGAAGATACGGAAATGCATTAGCCCTGAGGATTAGCAGTATCTGCTCTGAATGTGACATGTTTATTTCAGTGTCAAAACACATTAGCAGAGCAACACTTGTACTTGAAGCAGTGGGTAAATATTTAATGTCAGTCTTCTGACTTCAGTGGGGATTTTTTGCAACCCTGCTCACCTCTTAAGAACTAAAAAAAGGTAACTATATTTAAAAAAAAAAAATTCTCCAGTTACACCCATTAACTATTTTTGTTGCAAGCTTCAAGTCAGCCAGTTTTTCTCAGATGAAAAAACTGCAGAAACTGAAAAACAAATCTTGGGACAAGGCAGAGATATTATACTTGCTAAACAAACCTGTTTTTGTAAGTGAGGCGGACAGTCCTTGTGCCTTCACATTTCCCAGGATGTTGTTCTTTGGAGGCTTGCTCCCATTTTGAAATAATGTCACAGATCTAGAAGGAAAGCAATACGAAATTGATTTGGCATGTCTTCCTATTTGAAAACACCTCTGAATAGAAACTGTCAACTTATTTTAATGTCCTCTACCTATTAGAAACATACACAGCTTGAATTTTAAAACTCACTGAAGTATAACTTTACTTGCATTTCTTAGTCAAAGCGTTTAATAATTAACATTTTTGGTTTTTGTTTATCCTGCAACACATGCACTACCTTTGGAAACAAGCCATAACGTGGAAAGGCCAACTACTTGATTTAGCAGCTGCCAATGAATGTGTGGTAATACAGAGTAAGTTGATATATAATTAACCAAATGCCTTTGATCTCTGCCTTCTTCTGGTGCATGCCCAAGTTTTTCAGGTCCTTTCTAGTAACTGCTCTGAAGCTGGCAAGAAGTTTGTTGTAAAATGCACCAAAAGTGGTTCACAACAAACTGTGGAGGTGGGTAGGTGGGCAGATGGGGAGGAGATGGAACAGAGATCCTAGAGCCCAGCTGGGCTTAATGTCACCATTCCTTTATAAAAGAGCCTTCCTGGAAGCAGTAATATTGAGTAGTTTCTAAAGTTACAGTTACCTAGAAAATAAATACATCTTCTATAAATTTTGCTTTCCATATGGTAATTTTTCTGATTGTGGTGACACCGCTTGTTTATCACTAAGGCCTGGTTGTACCACACCTTGTAACTCAAAAGTGCAGCTGTGAACCTTGGCCTAAGGGTGCAAAAAGCTACTTTGTAGAAGTACAAAAAATTAAAGATTCATTAGTTGCTAAAAGACCTGGAGAGTATCTAATATTTTACTAACACACAGATTATATTGTATTTTGTCACTCTTTACTGCTAAGAATTTAATTCTAGCAATAGAGGGAGCTAAAATTTAGAATTCAGGATAATGGCAAGCCAAAAACTGGAAATTTTTTAAACTGAGCCCTAAAACTATTCTGTATTAGAGAAGGAACCATTTCTTTTTTTAATTTCCCAGGATCTCCACCCCAGTATCAATGACTTCTTGGACCTCACACGGTCATCTTCTGGAGCTATATCAGAAATGTTAATTGAAATCTCTAAATCCACATTTGACTCTAACTGCTCTTGAAAGAACTGTAACAGCTTACTTTTTGGTTTTTTTTAATGCAGCTGTTACTTCTCTGAATAATATGGGTCTCTTGGAGAAGGCTTTTAACTATAGTTCACTGAATGAATTTCTGCAACTGAAAAAGTGATCTTTTAAAAAAAAAATCTTTCACGTTAAGAATAAAAGAGTTTTCAGCTTAAAAATGTTTTCCTTTACATTGTCTGAAGAGAGCTCTGTCAAATGAAGATACTTTATTTTTTTATATACACAGTTCATTAAAGGCTTTTGTTTACCTTGATGTTTCCTTGAAGACAGTGCTCTATATCCTTGCCAGAGGGATCATCAGAAAACAGTGCAAATCCTGACTGAGCTGGTTTCCTCATCCCTGTATCTTGGTTCAGAGTGTTCAGAAATTCCTCTACTGTGGTAGAAGCATCAAACCCAACAACCTAAAAAAGCAGCCAGAATGTATTTTGCTATCAAACTCATACCTGTTCCCCCCTTAAATCTAAGATTTTGAAATATAATACCTCTAGAATAATGGTGGGACTATAAGACCCATTTCATCCATTACTGTCATTGGAAATTAAAAATTGCCATAAAGGGCCTGGAAAAGATTTCCACATGGGAAGTCAGTTTAGTGGAATTGGTTTCGTTTCACTTGCTATACTTAGAATTCTATTACAGAATTTATATGACAGATAGCAGTCTGATATCTGAGCTTTTTGTGACAAATACCACTTGAAAATTATCATTTCCTGCACCTTCCAGTATAGTGGAGAAGCAAATGAGATCAATTAATAATTTTTCATCATGTGCATCTTCAGAGGGATATCAGATGGCAGATCTACACTGGCAGATCCAAAATAGTTTATGAATGTTGCTTTGCCACTATTACACAGGTCAGTAATAGACAGAACCTTCTAAATTTTACTTCCCCAGATATGAACTAATGTCTGCTGTGACTAGTATTGAAGCACCTTAGCAAGAGATGGCAAATGGCTTCTTTACAGATACCAGTGGCTGATGTTCACTTAAATCTGTATTGAGGGTGTTTTCCTGTATTTGACTTGTTGAAAATGTTTTGGTAAAAAAAAGTCTTGAAAATGGATCATGAACTTTTGTTTGAACTTCTCAGTGGCTGGCATTAAAATAAAAATCTGATGAATCTTCAGAGATTAATACACGAGTTTTTAATACCACTATAATTGTTATTTGCTGATCCCACTGAAGTAACTATTGTATTTATTGCAATTTTCTTAGCCCTTGGAACTATAAAATTTTGGGCAGTAAATAACTAAAGAGCAGTTACTTCTTTTCTTCTCCAAACTTCAATTTTGAAACCCTTTAGGATGATTTAAAGGATGTTAGTTTTTTTCCTGTTTTACTGGGCAAGCAATAAGCAATTAAGAAACTTAGACGTGAAAAAATGCAGAGTTCTTCTGTGACCTGAAATGAAAAATTTATTTGATATAGCTTTGATTTCATATTAAAAATTGCTTTCTATCTAGGAATACTATGAATTGTTAAAACTCTTCTCAGCCATCTCTCACAGCTGGAAACACAAACCAGGATGTGAAGCAGCATGCCTGGAAGCCCACAGAATGTTTATTACAGGTTTTGACTAATGATGTCCCCAAAGAGTTAAGCTCAGAGCCATGTTTGTTCTGTAACAAATATGATTATCCTTCAGGACTGATAATGGGAGGTACAGCTGTGCTTCCAGGACTTCACTGAGATATTTAACTTCCAAGATGTCTGATGAAAGGAAGTGGAATTTAATGCCTTTTCCTTCAGTCTAATTCATCCATCTGGTGGTCAGGTTAAATAAGAAACAGAGTTTTGGCAGTTCTCACTCTTACAAGGTTTTACTTCTTTTTTTCTCTTCAAGATTTTCCCCCAAACCTTTACTCTTAGTTGATCAAATCAGATCACAAGTACCTTGTGGCTGCCATTGCTGGCACTGGCACAGGATGAAACTTGAGCCATGTTTACCTTGCAGCTCTCTTTTTGATGTACTGCTTCATGTGCGTGCTGACAGCAGGGGATTGGGAGAGCTCAGATTTCGTGGCCTGGGTGACATTACCTGATATATGCCGTTCATGAAATGAACTGGAATACTGAAGGGCAGGGAATGGTGGTAGGGATTTCTCAGGAGAGTGGAAAGGATTTCCATTCTGGAAGGTCTGGCTTCTCGGTCTCCATTCTGCTGCGTACGTTCTACACAGCGCTGGCAATATATTGCGTATTTCCCAAATTCAGTCCTGGGGCAAAAAGAGAAATAAGGCAGTTCCTGGGGACTGACTGAATGGATAGTCAACTGTGAGTGAGTGTTTTGGGAGAGGCCAGATGGAAGGAACACTCAGATTTCACTCTGAGATTTCCAACACATTTTTTTGCACATGGAATTAGAAAGAGAATTACTCTACTGAGACTGGCAGAATTATGCAAAAGATGAACATGGCTCAGGGTGTGTTGTGTAACTGCCATATTTTGGTTTTCATGGTTTTGCAACATACAGTCAGAGTATGCACTGCAAAATATATTTTTTAAAAACTTATAACTTTCCCAAGTGATGCATAGAAGTAACATGTACTATATTTTAGTAGCAATTCTACTCAAATTCATTTTAAAATATACGTCAAAGATCTGATATATTACAGGAAATATTGAAAACAAGGTGATTCAGAAATCAGTTGACTAGCTGGATAGTAATATTCAGGCACACCTGGAATCTGCATTCTTCTTTAAGTGAAGTTTAAGAAGCCAAAGGAATGGGTGCTGGGGCAGAAAGAGTCCAACGCAGAGGGCCAAGAGCTGCAAGCCCTGAACAAAAGGAATACATTCACTGTTTTAAACATCCTACAACATAAAAATTTCCTGCTGTGACTGCTGGCCAGCAGTGCAGCTTACTGTGCCAAGTTGAGACTGCTGAAATAGGAATGAAAGAAACAGAACACAGAGAAAAAGCTGAGTAAATAAGCATATCACCTCACTGAAAGGCCCAAAACTCTCTATTTGCATGCGTACACCAAGTTTCTTTTGGGGCTCAAAATGGGAAAGCAGCTGAGTTTGTAAAAAAAGCAGTTAATACAAAGGAAAAGAAATGCTAAGGCTGCAAGGCCAAGCACTATGAAATTAGGAGAAGCTTGTGCAATTTTAATTCAGCTCTCCTGTTACACATATTATGAAGCAACACATAAGACATTTTTTCTCCTGGTAGGAGAAATTGACAGTGACCATTGAAAAAAACAATTATTCAATATTTTGGTATATTGTTGTTGCTCAGTATGTATCCATTGGTTTCACTAAATACAGAATGCTCTCGTATCCTGATACACACTTACTAACATTGCAACCAACTACTTTTCTCACAATCGTTATATCAATGCTTCACACTGAGATTTAAAAAGCAATGTTTCTCTGTCTTGATTTCTCTGACTTGCCTGGTCTTAATTAGAAATTTGACAGCACTGGCACAGATATTCTCTCATCAAATATCTATGCTGTTTTGGCAGATAGCATTGACTCTGTTGAAGGTATACACTGCAGTAGAAGCAAGGGTAGGAGACTACAGCAGGAATTTAGGACTTAAAAAACTTACTGTAAGGCTGAAAACATTTTACTGCGTATTTTTACTCTTAAAAATCATTCCAGGAGGTTAGGATAACAATAGTTTATTTATATGCATCAGAGGGAAGGCCTTGCCAATGGTAAGAAGAGTACCAAAGAAGGATTACAGTAAGTTTAAATTCCATCAGCCATATGTGGCTTAGTGTGTGTTAATTGACATGAATGTACCATGTCTGTTATAAAAGCTTTGTGAATGTTTTAGCAATGCACACACTGAATCATAGAATGGAAAGAACCTTAAAGATCATCTAGTTTCAACCCCCTGCATGGAAAGGGACACTTTCCATTAGAGCAGGTTGCTCCAAGCTCAACTCAACCTGGCCTTGAACACTTGCAGGGATGGGGCTCCCATGGCTTCTCTGGGCAAGCTGTTCCAGTGTCTCTCCACACATCAGCCATCAACCAGATACAGGCTGTTTCTAGGTAATAGGTGTGGCTGCTGGTCCTGTTCTACTTTCTCTGGCAATTGAAAAACATATCTGCTACAGAAGCCTTCATATGTAACTTCCTTTCTCATTTTCTGATCCATCTGCAGGCATTGCTCCATCGTAAGCATAATGTCCCAGTTCTATTGATTCTATGCAAGCTCCAAGTATTGGCCTTCCTTTCAATTCCAGTTCATTTTGTATCTGGACAGCAGTGAATAGCTGGCAGTGGCCAAAGGGAAGAATTTCAAGTATGTATTAATAATGTAGCATGCAGGGTGAATGCAGAACAGCATGGCAAAGAAGAGGGGACATCATTGAGAAGCCCTGAGCCTTATCTGAGATTCCACGACATGGCACCACAGCTTTACTTCACACTCATGCTATTGAGTCATTTGCCATGTGGTTTAGCCCACTAAGCTTCCTGACACAGCACCTCTCTTAGGAAAGAAGCAGTAAAAAAGAGTCGGGTTTCATACGTTCTTACTTAAAGCTTGACTTGAAGATAGCCCATTTTATATCCACCCTTTACAAACAGCATTGGCAGAGATAAACTCTACCACCAGATACACATACTTTGTTGGAGGATAGCATCAGCTTTGTTTCAGGAAAAACACAGAAGCAGTGAATTGGATCTTAACTCAGCAGATGCTGCAGAAGAGCAGAGCTGCTTTACCATCCTAAATACTCTGTGTAGTTCCTTCATTGCTGCCAAAATCAATACCATTAAAATAAATAAATACTGCATTACCTGTATTGGTCCTGCCTGGTTTTGTAGATGTCGACGTCTGGTCTGTTTAATAAGTTGGCAACAGATCTCATTTTGAAGCTCAGGATGTGTGAGACAGATCTGCAAAGCACTTTGGGCCAAAGATACATGGTAATCAATGGCAGGAGAGTCAACTGCAGCATTTATAAACAACTGGCAGGTCTAGATATAAAATAATAAGCAAGTGAGTTTATATACAAGGGAGCTTCAACAAATAAGATGTTCTGTATATCAAAAGTGTACTTTAACTGAAATCACACTCAGTAAGTTTACCAGTAGACTTAGAGAACCCTGCTGGTTCTGCAAAATGGTGTGAAAAGCGGCCAGAATGGATGAAAATCTATACAGAGAGACTTGAGATAAAACACCTCCTACAACCCATGCTTTTCACTCTGTATCTTATGGAGTGAAGTGTAACAGGAGTTGGAACAATTGTGGTAGTAGGCAAGTTTAAAGACATGTTGAACACAGCTCACCCCTCTACAGAACTTGGAAATTCAGTGTCTACAGCTCTCAGTGGCAGACAATGTGAAATGCTTCTGTAAGTAGTGAGCACAACACAGCAGCATATACACAGATAAAAAAATCCATAACTCAGAGCCATTGATGTACATCTTGGCTTTCCATTGTATTTTACTGTAGGTTAAGGATGACCTTTCCTATACCCAGTACTGTCTCAGGAAAGCCAGATGTTAAGCATTTGTTGTGCTGTGTTAGAAGAAAGCACATGTATCACTCATTGCATTCACTGTATACAATAGTTGAATTTTTAAGGGATATACACAAAAATATAAGAACTAGATGGAAGCCAAATCTATTTCTAGTCTATTTTTATCATAAATGGGATTACTGAAACATGACTTGACCTGTTTCTAAGTAATTCCCTATCTGACTTTCAATAAAGGTCATACAAGTAATCTCTTATTTATTTACTTTAGGCAAGTGTCTGTGATTTGAATTAGGTCTGAAAAGTGATTTCCAAGTAGATGTAAATTTGTTTTATCAAAGAAGTACATGAACATTTCCTTGTAAATGTCCATGCTGCAGGATTGCATTAAATAAGATGGATGTTATTCTTCAAAGTGCTTCAAACACTCCAGAGAAACAAGTTGGAAAGTTTGCCTAAAAGTAGCCATGACTAAACATACAGTGCTTGTCTTGAATTCCTCTCTAGATCTGAACCATAACATCACAATTCTCCAGATAGCTGATGCTTCAGGGAATTTGTTCGTTAGATTTGTGTAAGTTTTGGGAGAAAGCTCATTTATCCAACCTCCATGCCTTCCAACTGGAAATTTATTTCACAACATATAGAGAAAGGAACAGCAAAATTTTATTTTGTCTCTGAAACAGACTTTATAGCCTGGAAGCAGGTTAATGGCATTGCAGCATATTCCCTCTCATAGGCATCAACTACCTACCTGGCCTTCAACTGGGAAAGCTGCAAGGCAGACAAAATTTCTCAAGAACCTAGCTGTGGCTCAGTGGTTATGAACCAGTATGTGTCTCCTAATCATAAAGCATTTTAATACATTGAGACATATACATATATGTGTGTGTCTTTTTAAAGATCTATGAGAATCTTTAAAAGTGAACTCAAAGAACTCTTGTGAAATACTTTTAATAATTTTGCTCTGGAATATTTTCTCTATTTATATTACTGAATAATTGGTCTTATAAGAATAGCTACTTCATCTGAAAATATTTTCTTTTTATTAAAAAGAATCCCTGCTTTCTATCTCAGTTTTAAATAACCCATGACTTGCCTAAACTTAAAATTTACTTTTTCTTCTGATTTTTAAAATATTTCCCAAATGATTTAAATGTATCTACAACAAAACTTTTGCCTATGATTTTTTTCCTGAATCCAATTGAAAAAATAGTATTTCAGAAACAGGTTTTTGAATGCAGAGATCTGTCCATGCTGTTAGATTCTTTGGAGCTATGAACTTCAAGGTAAAATTATTATCATTCATGATGGCCATGGATTTTTCTACTAACTTGCACTTTATCAATAACTTATCAAATAAGTAGGAACACCAAAAGCTGAAGCCTGAACTGCTCCCTCACAACTAAAGGTCATCTTTATACTGGAAGTGATAGTCTTTGGTGAGGTAATATGGGCACATTTTACTGCTGTCCATTAGTTACCTCCACTAAAGATAAAAATAAACTTCTCTTTTTTTTCCTTATCTGTAGAATATCTCTAGTAAACCAACTCGCAGCCATTCTTTAGCTAAAAGTTAAAATAGTCAGTTAATAAAAAAGGCATCTGCTATGGTTTTACCTTAAATAATTTAATCGCTTCAGTTTGCAAGGCTTCTGATGGCAATGTTGTAAGAGGGGAAGTAATTCCTTCTTTGCTATGGCAAAGGGTAGGATGTCTCCATATTTGAGAAGCTAAACAGATAAAATATATACATTTTGCAATTAATTCAGTTCATAAGTACATTTACTAAATAAGCATTGGAAGATAAGTATGTTGAAATGAAAATAAAACTTACTTGCATCACCTTCCACATTTAATAATTTGCAAAGAAGTTGTTCAAACTCAGATCCAACATTGACACTGGTACTTCCAGCTGCAACTGTCAGATGATAAAGCCACGTGTCCTAAAGCAGAAAAACAGCAGCTCACTCGTTGCGTGCTGGAAGGAGCTGCTTCATCAGGATTTTGCTCTCATCTTTAAACCCTACCATGTGCTCCTTTTGAAGCCCAAAGGTATTTGCCTTTGGTTGAATAAACACATATTCATGGTCTCTATGTTACAAATATTAAGCAAGGAAGACTGGACAGGGCTCTCTTCAAAAGTTTTTACCCTCAGAATAATTATCAGGGCATTCTTCCTTTCCTCTTCCAAAAGCTTACATAAGTTATTTTTTATCACTGCCAGATCCTGCTAACCTGGGGATGAGGCCAGAAAGCAAAACAAGGTCTACAGGAGTACTTGAGAACAATGAAGCAACAATAATAAAAATGGTTTTAGCCCCACCCCTCATTGCTCCCTTACTACAGTAGGGCAAGTCTGTGCTAAGTGACTCTTGTCAGTGAAAATGGATACCAGTACCCTGTAACCTCAGCTACAGCTCTGTCTACAAATTAATGTATGTGAGCAGAATTCTCATTACAGCATATGAGATATTCTGCACCATCTACTTATGTAGGCAAGCCTGCATATTTTTGTCTATTTTAACAGGAATTACCTACACTAGCATTGATTTTCAGACAAACTCTGATCAATGTTAATAAAGCAGAACCTTCTCCTTATTATATAAAAATACAAGCCAGGTGACTTGTAGTCCTTGTCCTCCTCAAGAAATATTCATATCACAGCACCATACTCATAGATGTGCTACTGAAACTCAATAAAAATATCCATTCATTACCTTCTCATGTTTGGATCCTATAAGAAGATAAGTGGGTCCTTGGTCTTTGGGGTGGATAACAACAGTGTAATGGGTTGACAATAAACTGCGACCACTGGCTTCATAATCTTCATCAGAATCACAAGATCTATCAACCTCTTCAACCTTTGCCTCAAAAAGCTTGATTTGACCAAGAGGAAACTAAAATTAAATATCAAAATTGGTGAGAGGGGTAATTTGTTTCAGTGCACATTGACTTTGTATTATATATTATTATATTTATTATTATACACAATTTTTTCTTATTTTGCAAGTAGAAATTAAAACATGAACTACCATTCATACCCATTTGTATTTACTCATTTTCATTTCTGCCAAGGAATGCCAGGTAAGCCAGATGCTGCAGAGAGCAAAATGAGAATAAGTGCCAAGGTCTGAAAATGAGGTTTTCAAAAACTCTTTTCCAGGTCTGCCTCTATATATAGCTAATGCAATAAATGTATGTTAGGGTGAGAGAAGTCATTCTTTAGAGTTCCCAAACCTTGTTCCAAGCAAAAATTTCCTGTGTCAAGCCTAGAACTTTAATTATGATCTTGTTATTTTAGAGGACAGGAATGCATTGTTGATGTATCTGATTTGTTCATAATCTAAATTCAAAAGGTAATTTTTTTTGTGTGTGATAGACCTTCTAGTTGGTTTCTTTCTCCAGTCTGAGAGATCACAGAACTTCAGTGTTGAGATGGTTATGTAGTTAGCATCATTTATCAGGAAATATTTTATCTAAAAAAGCTATTCAAGAGGAAATTTTCACAGAAGTAATTATTTCATAGCCCGTATCAACAGGAAGCCTGAACAAACATAAATACACTATGAAATCTCTTCACAACAGGGTGACAGGACTGAGAGAGGCTGAGTGGCTACTCTACACAAAACTCCCTCCTTTCTTTCCCACAGCACCACTGGTAAGGAGGAAAAAATGGTATGGTGATTCATATTTTCTGTAGTGCTTCTGAAGCATTCAACTTTTTGAATAAGATAAGATTCTGAGAATCAAAAGATGTTGTTTCACATGTAAGTAGTCAAGATTGATTTATTCACCAAGTTCAACTAAAACACAATGGGCTGACTTTTTAGTTTGAATTCCATTTTGAAAGGAGGTCAATTAAATGGACTCCGTTATTGTATTAACCACTGCAGATTGTGTAATTTATTTCTGCACAGACACAGTCAGCTACAGAAAACATGATTTTAATTAGCATATTGTTGAACATTAGAAATAAAGTAGCTTTGGAAAACTTTTCATACATATTCTGCTTACAAAAGCTGAATTCTCATTCTGTTCCAAGTTAGTAAATAAGTTTCAATTTTATTTTAAAAGGGCAGCTAAACTTCTTCCAGATGTGAGGGAAATATTCCCAAGAATCCAGCAAAATTCTTAACTAAAGAGCATGCTAAAATGCCAGCATCTTCAGTGGTAAAAATGTACAAATTCAGATATGTTAAACATAAGAGATTTTTCCCTAGGAGAAATTGTCTCCGTAGGATGAGCTGGAGATTAATATTCTAGCCAGTTGATTCCCAAAACCTGTTTGACATTGTTTTAAAAAGTAATTAAAATAAAATGTTTTGATGGATGGTTACTGCTATCTTATTCATATAGTTCTGGAAATGGGGTTTCATTGAGGTTTAAAACTGCTATAAAAGGAAAAGATGACAAAAGGAGTAACTGGCTCTATACAAAAGCTATGAATTACTGGCTCCAGTGTGATTATCTTCTTAAACCAAAAGTACAATAATTTCTATTTATTTTTTTTTATAATGGCTCAGTAGACTGTTCAAAATTCTTTTTCTGACCTGCCTCCATTAAAAAGATGTTTCTTGATGACAAAATACAATGCCTTGGGAGCAAAGGGACAAGTGAAAATCATGTCTAGGAAGTGTCCTAGTTCTTGCAGCACTGTGGATGTACAGTGACATACCAAAGAACAGGATTTGGAAGTCAACTGAGGACAGAAAGAACATTTAAAATTCTTGAAACTTGCAG
Organism: Phainopepla nitens; assembly: GCA_013400175.1. Classification (NCBI taxonomy): domain Eukaryota; kingdom Metazoa; phylum Chordata; class Aves; order Passeriformes; family Bombycillidae; genus Phainopepla; species Phainopepla nitens. Next base: position 245,273 of record VXBQ01000050.1, read on the forward strand.
TCACTACCCACTGCAAGAGACATAAGAAAGGGTCTGCTTCCAGAACTACATGTCAACTGGGTCTTTTCTGATGCCTGTCAGAAAGAGACACCTAAACTCCAGGCAAACCAGTGTCCCCCTTCAGCTAGAGACAACATACAGAATTTGTATCCTGTCCTGTAGGAGACCAGTGGGCATGGTCTGGATTGCTGGCTAATAGAGAGAATCTTCCAAGCTGACAATCCATGTATAATACCAAGGCCAACTGTACCTTAATAAAGCTGTAGGTTACCGTTTAAAGTCTGCATTCTCTGAAGAAACAAAAAAGGGACCTACCTTGTCTTCTTGATTACGAAAATAATACAGAATTTTTCCGACTAGGGTACACCAAACTCTTTTGGAATATCCATGTTTCACCTGTAATTACAGAAGATTAGTAATAATCACAGACAGAGAAATACTGATTATTTTCACCATCTCTGGTGATATTGGGAATGCATGTCTTGGTTCAAATTCCTATCCACATTACTAGACATAAAATTAAAACTGTGTAACTCTACAAGGGCATAAGAATCAGAGCATTAGATGAGATGCATCAGAGCATTAGATTAGATGAGTAAGGCCAGAGTGGGCCTAAACAGTGTTGGAATAAAGCAGACTGGGGGAAGAAGTGTTTTTGTACCTTTGTAAGTAATCCTTTCACAACTGGCTTGATTTCGGACTGCACGAAGAGTGGGCTGGCAGCCTGTATTTTAAGAACATTCTGCAGTACTTTGATCCATTCCTCCAAGATGTTGGGGGAATCTGCAGTCAGGTAGTATGTTCGTTTCTCTGTGGTCAGCTGTGTAGCAACAAAGAGTCTTGAGCCTCAAGAACTTGACATATTTGACCCCACAGTGTGGGATCTGGAACATAGAGCACCCAATGCAGCTTCACAACTTCAGGGAGTTTATCTTCCCTGATACACTTTTTAGGAATGAAACATTCCATGACCAGACAGAACAGAGAGACTCTTTCTAAATCTTTATCTAGAAAGTTCCAGGATGGCAAGTTGAGAAAATTCAATTTTCCTTTCAGATAATATGAACTCTCTCTACCCCAGTGGCTGACCCCATGACTGCTCTCTTTATTTCTATCCTATGTGTGATGATCTAACCTTTGTGGCAATACAAACCAGACTCCAGGTAGACCTTTTTATATTTTCTGTCATTGAAACAATTCTTTGGTTTCCAATGAAAGCACTGATTATTTAATTCCAAGTCCACACTTGGACTTCCAGTGCAACAGGGACTGGAACAAGGGGTTGGCTTTGGGGATGGAAGGAATGCTGAAAGAGCAACAGAGGAGAAAAGCAGGCACCTGAATTGTTTGTTTTCCATCACCCCTTTCAATGTGGCTGGATGCATTTAGCTCAATTTGACCTTGAGGCTTTCGAATAACATCACTCTGTATGGAAAGGATGGAAAAAGAGTATTTTAAATCTACCAACAAACAGCAACAAATTATAATAGAACTAATTTAAACATGCATCTTGATAAATACTTTCTCATTAGACATTGTGTGCCTTGTGCACCTCTTGAGGAAGCGAGTACTGAATAACTCTCTAAGAGCTCAGAAACCAGAAGTGCACTTTTTACCTTCTAGCAGCCTAAGATTATCAGTAAACAATCTAATACAAAACAACAGGTAAGTTACATGTACTTACTGGAGATTTGTAATATAGCAGTTCACCTCCTTTAAGCACAAACCACCGTCGTTTCCAGGTCTTCACTTTACCACCCATTTTTAACAGATAGCCAGATTTTTCCAAAGGTTCCTGGTTGTTTAGAAGTTAGATAAAAAGAGGTTAGATACACATATATACCTCTGCCCCTCAGATATATGTATAAACACACACACAGAGATATATTAATGACTAACAAGCATGCTAAATAATAATTACAGTATTTGATGAGACTTTTAATCCAAGGCCAATATTTTTACAAGCATCAATTAAGACAAATGTCAGGCACATGGGATAATGAATGAATATCCCTACTTGCTGTAATAGTACATGAAGGAGAGTAAGTGCCCCAAACTATACAAAAGAATGAAGAATATGATGATTTCTGATTTTACTTTCTAGTTGTTTATATTAAACAAGGAACAACGTGAATAAAAGAGAAATTATTTTTTTTTCCTCAACTCCAGGTTCTAACCTGAAAACCAGATATAAAGCACTGTAATTCTGAGATCCTCACAGACAAACCTCTAGTGTGTATATCTGCAGAATAGAGTTCACAGTTTTGCTCTGTGAAGAAAGCTTAAAATAATCTTCATAGCAGGTAGTCAATCCACTTGTATGTTAAGACACTAACTACTAACAAAAGCCATTAAAAAGCTCCTGGAGGCTGACCAATACCTCATCATGGTTGGGTTTCTTTGGCCTGTCTTCACATGCTACTCTACCTAGGATTTCTCTGATGTTTTCCCTGTATGAGGAAAGGACAGAAACTTATTGCTGCACATAGATTTCTACTGATGACTTCAGCTCCTTCTTGGAATGCCTTTCTATTTACCTGACTATTCAGATAAGAATTTTAAACTGTTTTGAGTTTTTCATATGCAATCTGATACCAGACCTGGTTCCAAGAAAGGAAATCTCAAGTACATTGAATTGTATTCTGGACTTGTTGACCTATTTTTCCTTCATTATATAGGAAAGCTTAGAATTATATTCCACTTTCCTTCTCTAATTACAGTCTTACTTGGCTAACATTGTTGGTATATTTTCTGTTTGTACTCATAAGGTAGTCTGTGAGTCAGCAAGACTGAATGACAAGGTTTGGTAGCAGTCTTTGAACATAAATATAGACACAGTACCTCAGGTGCACTTCTTTATAGAACTTCAGTACTCACATTTTTTCCATTATCACTAGATGAGGACGAGGTCTTAGGAAGTTTCTGCTCTGGCTCTGAATAGTCTGTATCTACTGAATATGCATCTGGAGGAATAGCATAGTCACTTTCTGAGGTCACAGAAGACAGAGATGCACCTGTGGTAAAAGAAAAAAGAGAGTTCTTTATGTATTTTTTATTACATTAGAAACAACTGAGTTCAGAATAGCCATGCAGAAAGAACATCTGAATAAAATCTGCAGACAAACGTAAGTATCAACATAAATCCATCAGGAACCAAGGATTTTTTTTAAAATATCAGCACACTGAACTATTAGCACAGTGCTAATTCTCATTCATAATTAAACAGTGAAAGTCCCTTGTAAATGGAACAACAAAAAAATGTCTTCTCTATATTATCACCTCCTGTTATGTTACCACAGCCTCTTTAAGGAGGGAATTTGTGTCATGAATCAGACTCATTGTCTAGAAGAAAAACCCAGGATCTTTAATTAAACTAAGCAACCTTCCCCCTGCACTTTCCCTCACTCCCTATAGCATCCGGATTTCTCAGGCAACTGCTTGCGCACTAAGAAGTCATACTCAGCACCTGCTTTGTGTTGAAGCTGTAGGAGACTGTTTGGCAAGTAGTATGAATTCGTATACTAAGGTTTTCTAAAGTTTGATTTTCATATTTCAGGGGGGTTTTAGAGTTTACTAGCTTTAATCTGGAAAAAAATGCACCCTGCTTTCAATTCTAGTCAGTCAGCAATAAAAATTCAAACTATTCTGTCAATCATGACAAATATTTTCATGCATGTAAACGTGTCCTTTTGTAAGGACTAATGATCTACTCTGCAAGGTTATACTCTCCAAAACTGAAATGAAAAGGCCTTTTTTTCCTTTGTTTCAATAATTTCCCAACTCATTTGCCAATTTTATTCTTAAAAAAGGCTTTTCTCATTTATTGCTTTGGTAAGCCGCCAAGACTTTCGGAGTGGGTTCTTCTCATGGTGGATCTTTCATAACAAATTGCAGCAAGCTAATCATGCTTTTCATGAAATGTGTGACTGCCTAGAATTGCCACATTTTTAAAGAATGTGATCTCAACAAAGACATGTACATATGTGTTTTGAGGTTAAGAAAGGTTTCCACACACAAAACAATGCAAGGACTATTTTATGGGAAGAAAGCACGAACAAAAGGAATGGTTCCTTTTTACAGACACAAAGTGCAGGTGAAACCAGTTTTTAAATTACCCAATTTAGCTTTCCTGTTGTGTAAGCACATAACATGAGATACGTCTGCAGCCATGGCACTAGTTTTTGCTCAGCAGGATGGAGCTGCTGGGAAGCAGGATCTGTGGGTCCTTTTCACACTAATGTGGCAAAACTACATCACTGGAATCAGGACTAGACTCCAGCTGTGGCTGCCACTGGAAACGCCAAGTGGGACCAGTGGCTCTGTCAACCTGCTCTGAATCACTGCTCTGGTCACTCAGTGGAGCTCCTGCTAACTGGGATTTTTACATGTATAATTGAGGCTACCAAATAATGTTATTTAGCATTTCTAAATTGCCATATATAATAAGGGATCTTAAAACTAGGCCTCGCTGGGATCTTGGTCTCCTTTCGTTTACACAGTGAAGAATTACAGAGATGTAACACTGAGAAAGTCACCTAATGAGGAAAGACTGTATCTTTCAATGTTATGAAGCATATTATTTCCATTTTGCAGATGGAAAACACAGTCACCTAGAACTGTAAGATCTGTCTTCCACAAAACACAGGACATTACCAGATTCAAATGTTCTAACTAAATCTTTGCACAGGATGTTAAAAGAATCACTGTAAAAATGAAAAAAGTTTTTTATTGCATGAGGTGACAGAACCAAATAAATTTCTGAGGGAACTTTTCCACCTGCTTTCTGATCACATGGAATTGTTTTATAAAGTTGAATATATCTGTGTTTTGTTTCTGATGGTGATTTTTTTTCCATGTCATTTTTATTTTTCTACAGTTAAAGGTCACAGGAAGTCCTTGGCATGAGAGAGTATAGATAGAATAGTGCTTCTTGCTGTAAATGTACAAGTCACCTTCCCCCCATGACCACAGCCAGCTACAAGATTAATGCCTTAAAAACATATATATAACAACAGCAGTTAAAAGAAAGCCATCTATAACTGTCCTTTCTCCTGCCTGAGTAATAGATCTGGTCTTTGAGAGCCAAGATTTTAGATGTCCACGCTGTTTAAAGAAGTCAATTCCTAAGAAAATCATGTAAACTGCCTGGTTTTCCAAAGTTTCCAGGAGTTACTTGTTGTTATGGCTTCGCCTACCTCGTTTCATAGCCCGAGGACTCCCTGGACCACTTCTGCTTCGAGAATCAGACTCGGAAGTCCTTGAACTGGACCGAGAGCTGTCTTCTTCCTCAGATCCTGATGACTCATCTAGAAAGGGGCTGTTGCTTATTTGAGTTGCTTTCTGCAGAAACGAACACAACATCCTTTGATACCTTGCGTGAAGGGTATCGGTCATTTCCTTCACACTGTGGCAGGGCTCTGCTGGCTTCATAATACTCAAAGCTGTTCTTGCCTGGGTTGTGAGTTTTGGCAGACAAATATTAATATGAAACCGAATTCTCCCTGCCCTCTGTATACTCAACCACACCCACACTTTAAAACAGAAACCTGAAGTAGCTCAAGGCATGGGTCTTTCCAAATCACAAAAGGCTGCCAGAAAACAAACAATGCTGTGATTACTGACTGCTGGCTGTGTGACTAGAAACAGCTTTGCCACTGACAGAAAGACGTTTCTACACATATACACACTTTTAATTATGACACTGAACACCATGTGGTTCTGTTTAATAATTAACAAGCCTTTGGAAAAAATCAGCAAGGAACCTAAGAAGAATGACCTAGGCCAGTAACATTATATAGGCAGTATTTTTTTTCCCCAGCTTTGACATTTCTATTACTTCTGGGGGTCTTTGATCTCTATATATCAACTTACAATATATTTGGGGCATGGTAGTATCAAATGTGAAATAGCAAGTTACTGGATGTGAAGCCTAATGTTATTTAAAAATTTTCTTTAAACAGTAATACAGTTACCCCTTTCAGAGTGGTGTAGACAGGAGTGGTCATGTTCTTATATATCAGAGAAGTATACAATCCAGATATGGAGCATGAAGGTAGTGAAACAGCACCTAAAAAAAGAAACATAGTTTATAAATTGCCTTCCTAATTCACCCCCCAATTAACAAAATCCAGATTTAATATTTTTTGTGTTGTATAACTGCGATAAAAAGCAAACTAACTCCTGAACTGTTTTGGATGAGAGATTTATAGCTTTTTGAAATTTACAATGCTTTTAAAAACGTAAATAAAATTGCAGTCACAAATACTAGCCCTTTTTAAATTGGTACCTGGTATAGAATCTTCAAAGTAGTGAATTTTCAAAGTAAACTGGAGTGAACAAAATATAAATTCAGCACAAAGTCAAGATGTAAGGTACCAGAAGACAACGGAAAGATAACCAATGATCTTCTAGGTTTTAAATAGCTGATAACTAAATATTTCTAAAAATATTTTAAAGGTTCTTGCTCACAAATCATTATAAGAAGTGAACTTTTGTTGATGGGACAACGAAAAATGAAACCACTTACTTTTATTAAGAGATTCCATGGTGAAAGCTTCAGACATCCTTAAACCAGATTTGGCTACAGCATAAATTCTACTTTCCTATACAAGCAGAATGGATTTGAAAGTAGATAATTAAAACCCAACAAATACTTTTTTTCCCGTTTAGCCTCCTAGTCATTGTGTTAGTGCAACTATATGATAAAATGGGTCATAAAATGACATGGTCAATAGCAGCTGAAAAATGCATCCTTCTTCTCTATGCTGTACACATCAGAGCCATAGCCTTTTTTGACATTTTTCATATAATGTAAGTAACTTATTCTTAAAAGTACTATTATCAGGTGCCAAAGAAGCTATAGCAAGAATGTTTTTTAATGGAAGATTGTGTGTTAGGAGCAGAGAAATGCCATTAGTAGACAACTTTTCAACCATTTTGTGTTAAAAGGCTAGAGTAAGAAAATGTATAATGCAAGAAGTTTATAAATAAAACATATATAGAAAGAAGTTAATAATATGTTAATAATAATACATAATGTATTATTCCTCTCTGAATAATAATGAACAAAATATACTTAATAAATTATTAATTAATAAGTTATATTAATATATTAATAGTGTATATTAATATATTAATTTATTAATTCATAAATATCTGACACTGAAACTGCAGAATCAGTGAGTCTTGACGCAGTTAATTTTGGATTTTGTGTAAGACATATTAATATCTATTTTATTATCCTGACTGATGGCTTTAAAACTTTACTTGAAAATGTGATCAATTACTTCTGTAATTTGTAGTTGTCTGCTGTTGACTTAATTGTCTAGATTGTGAGTGGTACAGTGGTTACAGCAAGGAGATAGACACCAGCATTCTTGGGCTATGTTAGTGTTCAGATAAATAAATAAATGCAGTCACAAGCATTACGTCCTTGGATATACTCAAAAAGACATAGGTAACTTAGGTGTGACACGAGAAAAACCTGGCTTTTCTATAAAATAGAGACCACGTTTTTTAATGACGTGCTGAAAATAAAACTAGGTTCTGGGTTTGTAGTTATGATTAAGGATGATGCCCTGTGCTGTCATTAAACAGAAAGTAATTAAAGTAGAGGCAACAAAAATCATAGAAGAGAGTCATGAAAGTAAGTTAGTTTTGCCAGTAGGAAAAATATCTGTAAGCACACTTACCCAGGAAGGAAATCGATGTAATGGAGGCGTTGGAGGTTTGTTGCTAGCACCCTTTTTTGTCACATCACAAAGTTCCTGGGCTTCAGTATTTTGTGCTTCAGTGCAGTCATAGGAAAACACTCCTTCATCACAGCCAATCTCCATTTTCTCTAAAATATCGGTATCTTCTCCATCCACCAGATCTATGTCTGTTTCCTGAGGTCTCCACGGGCGGATCATGCTTATGGCATTTCTGTTTCTACCAAACATTCTGTCAGAACTCAGCTGGGGCTGGCTTAGGTGTTTCTTTGCTAACACTGAATTTAGACTAAAGACATTAGGAGTCCGTAATTTTGGATGTGGCAAATTTGAGGGAAAATCTGATGGAGCTGTACATTGAGGACCTGCAGAAGTTGCTAGACTTGGGTGTTTGGGTGTCAGAGCAGGGGTTAAAATTGGACTTGGGGTATTTGCCTCGCTGGATGAGGATGAATAATCAAGCCTCTGTGATTGAAATTTCTTATTCAGCTCATCTGAAGAACTATCTTGGTCTTTCTTTTTCCTTGTGAAGTCAGAGTTGCACTTTCCACCCAGATTGCTCGGGCCTTTTCGTTGGGACCCTTGCTGCCATGAGTATAGCTTCTTTTGCTGAGTCCTCTTAACATCAAAACTCTCTTCTTCAAAGAGAGAACTACTGTCATCAGATGCTGTCAAATACATTTCACTTCCCACTCTACCGTACCTTGCGTTCTCTTCAGATGTGTGGCTTGAAAGAGTTGATGCACACCTGGATTTCAGTCCTTTATTGTCTCCTCCATCCTCATCTGAGCTCCAGTCACTCCCAGTAGTGCAGGAGTTCTTTGACATGTCACTGTCTATGTCTTTGGATGAGCAGCTCGTTCTCACATTTTTGTTCTGCTCTGAACCAGAGGAACATTGTTGCAATGACTTCTGACTTTTATTTGTCTCATGTACAGGACCAGCAAAGGTAGTTTCCAGGATATCCTTCTCTAGAGAGAAATATAATGAACATGAGAAAATTACTTTAGCAAACTTGACTGATAATTGGTTTTGTCATCATGCCTGCAAGTAGGTAATAATTTCAAATGCGTGAGAACATTTATGTTTTTTAATTTTGTAAATAATAAACATAAAGAAAAATATAATAAAATTTTTAATGTGACTGAATGCAAATTATGTTTCCCAAAGAACTGTAATAAACATCAGTCAAAGTTCTTGCTGAACTAAAAATGGCAATAAATATGAAGATAAGCAGACTGGAGCAATATTTTAAAGTAAACCATGTATGTGTGAAAACAAACAAAACTAACAAAAAGCCAACTACTCAAGAGGACATACAAATTTGGCTGCTTTATTAAATCTAAGGAAAATTAAAGTTAAATAAAAGCTTGTCAGAAAGGATTTTCATTAACAATTCAAGTATTCTGAGCATTTCTACAGCGTTTATACACAGAAATTTATTCTGGAAGCTATTATTGTATTCTCAATAGTGAATGCTTAAGATATACAAGAGAGTCTCATGGAAAGTACTTCAGGAAAGACGCTGTGTTAAAAATAGCTTTGTTTCTGCTCTTCACTTTTACTTGGTTTTGCAAGAGAGAGCTGTAGCTTGCAACATGTTAGTGAGGCCTGCATGTTCCCAAATTAAATCAGATGCAAGAACTAGGGTTTTTCCGCACAGACACTTGGAAAAGTCTATGTTAAATACCTGTGTGAAGTTAAAGTGGACTGAATAAGACAAAGATTTTAATTTCACCCACATTTAAGTAATGAAGTCCACACATTTTTCTGTTTCCATCTAGGCAAGCCTAAGGTTCTATGTCTTGTCCTTTCACTTGTAAAAATTACTCTTACGTCAATTCCCTCCTCTGTAGAAGCAATGATACATAGCCACCTTCATAATGAACTTGCTGTAATATAAATACACAAAATATCCATAGGATCTCTTTCAGTTTCTGATTTTCAAAAGACCTCAGCTTGCCGTTTTGGATACCATGATTAACTGTGGAGAAAATGCTGAGGTCATAAGCACTACAAGGGATTCGAGCAAAGGACCAGAGCAACAACAAAGGTCACAACCACATCTTTACTGCGCAGCCAAAGCACCCAGGAGCCTTTGCATGCTGCCAAATAATGTATTAGCAGTATTACAGAGACTGTAGTGCTCAACAGGATTTTTTCCTGGTAATAGAAGAGTAGCAGTGAAGAGGGAGACAGTACGGGTGTGCACTTTGACAACAGTTGGTTTGGATGCACTGACAGAGTTGTTGATTTTAGTTTCCCACTTGTGTCAGAATTAAATGGCAGTGTTGGTGACAAGGTACCTGGCATGTTTTTGCCTTCAGAGTAGTCTGACTCTTTAGATGAAGCCTTGCTTGTTTCTTCAAGCTTAGGAGATGGTTGAGGACTTCTTGCTCTATTTGAAAAGCATCCAAAAGTCAAACTGCTTAGTCGCTGACACTCTCCAGGTTTTTGTGCTGAAGTAACAGATTTCTTACCAGTAGCTTCTGAAGAATAGCAATTCAGAAACCTTGTGTTAGTGAGATACAACAAGTTTTCTCTTTACTCTGCAGTGCAAAATTTTTTTAAAGGTAACTAAAATTTAGCAAAAAAAAAAAAAGTATTATAGGGAAAAAAAAAACCTGCCTGATATCTCTCCATATCAGGAGAAACCCAGAGCAATGTTTCTAGTTCTTAAAAATTGATGTAACAATAGAAAGAAAAAATTTTTTCACAATTTCACAGGAAATACAGAAGAGTAAGTTACAGGTTTAGAAAGTCTATATGGAGGAAGACTTCAAGAGAAAGTGAAAACAGAAATTGATGAACTACCTCGAACATGAAATCTGTCCATCCCTGTTCATAAAAATCCTTGTGGCAGATCAAGGAACAAAAGGCCCTTACCCTACCTGTAAAACTGCTTAAAACAGTACCACGTGTTTGTAATTTATAGCCTATCACCAGCATGGACACTGCAAATAGTAATAAATTTCTTAATATTTTTTAGCATATCAGTAACTGTGTGTTGGAAACTACAGGGTCTCAAAAAGCCTTTAAATAGATCTCCCAGAAGAGAATGACTGGAAGTGTATGGAATTGCTACTTACCAAAAGGTAGCAAAGAAGCAAAACTATCCAGTTTCTTCATTAACAGAAAAGTGGATCTTCATTTAAAAACTTTATATTGTATATGAATTTGTAAATTTTTGTATTTTCATATATATTGTGTACACACACACTCCTCTACATACATTTCTAAATATCTGTGTATTTACATGTATATGTAAGATACATTATCAAAAAATGAGGGCTAAGTAGCAAATCAACAAAATTTTCATACGATAGTAAACTGTCAGATCAAGTATGGAGAGGACAATGGGAACCTTCAGACACACTTAAGAAAGCTGGTGAACAGGCAACATGGGGGTGAATAAAATTCAACTTTGATCAATGTGAAATAATGCTCCTTGGAGGGGATACTCCTCTTTTTTTCTATTTGCACTTTATAATTTTTAAATTTACTATACCCATTTGGAGAGGAACCTGGTGATACTAGGTCTGAATTAAGATTCTGAATCACTATAGTCACAGGTAGTAACTAAAAATATCTGATTGGAGTTCTGATTCCCAGCTGACCATTTGCTAGAAAAAGCAAATGCAGACTGACATTCATGTAATCTTTAACAGTTTTATGACCACCTATGCTATAAAGAAATGAAAGCAAAGATCTGTTCTAAATCCAGTAAAATCTTATTACTTTCAGAACCTCTTAAGTAACAGTGGTACTCGTTCACCCCACAAAATCCAGTTGTGCCTTGTCTGTGTCTTTTCAGCATAAAACCAAATGGTTCCTTCCTAACACCTTCATGTACATCACTCTGATGTCAGTTCATACTTTCTGAAATCTTTGTGATTTCACAGAATGTTTTCAATCATGTAGATAGGGAATAGAAAGAAATATGCCATATAGAGAGAAGTTTTCAGAAGATTTGTACATTTACCTTGCAGTTTAGATTGTACTGTTTTCATCTCTTTGGTTTGCTTTTGGTTGATCAAGCGAAGGTTCTGATTTTCCACCTCTAACTAAAAGCATATAAATGTAATCTCATCCATTGGTGAAACAAACCTTAAAGTCATTACATCATTTATGTTTTCTCTGAATTTCTGTTTATCTAAGGATAGAGCTAGTTCAAATAATAATCTCCTCTCTGCTACTTCTCTAAATACCAGTCTGGGCATCTCTTTATTCTGAACAACTAAATTCCCTGCAATGATTATTTTCCCCTGACAAAGCAAACCCATGACTGTTTTAAAAATCCTTAATAAATGAGAGAAAAAGAAAACTGCATTGGCTTTTTTAATAAAAGCAGGATGCTAGAATTACAAACTCCTGTGCCACTTTGCAAAACCAAGAGTGAGCAGAAGAATCAGAGGGAATGATGGTCCTAATGCCTCCTTACTATCCCACAGCAAAAATTAAAAAAAAAAAAAAAAAGGTGCCAACAGATTTTATACGAAGCAAAAGTCTTTCTGCTGGAAATAAAAAAACAACAACCCATTGCTGTAGCCCACCACTGGGAGGTAAAAGATGCTGGTTCAAACTCCTGCTCCAGATTAGGCAAACAGATTTAAATCTGACTATCCTTTGTCACACAGAAGGGAGCCAGCAATTCCACTTCCCACTGAGTGACACTTAGTCACATCTGTGAAACTAGCTTGAGATTTTCCATAAAGAGTAAGTAAATACTTTGACTCATACTTGACTTTGTCCAAACTTTTTCATGGTAATTTTAGCTAAATTTAATGGCATTTTTATTAAATTATTTCAAAATAATTTACTTTAGCCCTCACAGACAAAAAGTAAATATTTTATTTAAGAGCCTTCTAGTTTCTTACTTCAAAAACAATAACTTAATTGTTTTTCAACTGGAGTATAACTTCCAGTTACCTACAAGAGAGCAAGATTTTAACTTCTACAGGCAACTTTAAATTCTACACCCAGGGAGGAGAAAGCACAGCTGCACCCCAAGGCTGGCAGCCTTTGGCAGGGCAAAGACACGGTTATCTTACCACAGCAGAGACAAAAGGGAGACAACTGGTCTCTTGAAACTAGAGCTGATGTCCCTGAAACTATTCATGACTAAGAGTAGTGTGGGCATTGTGAAATAAAAAATGATCAAGACTATATTTCTGCCAGGCCCCAGCAGGCTTAGTCGTCTTTCTGGGGATTATTCACACTTCAGGCATCTGCTTGAATAAACTCAGTTTGCCAACTAAGCTCTCTCAACTAGTGGAGAAGCTGACCTTCCAGAGAGCAGTCCTGGGTCCTTCCTCCAGAAAGAGCACCCAGATCATACTGGCTGACCAAATCACACATCAGAATTTAGGTGACATGGACACTCTGCTCTCTGTGCCACTGCTTTCAATTCTCCTCTTTCCAGCAAATAACTATAAAACCAATGAAACTGGGAAGCATTTTTTTACTATGGCACGCAGGTCTTTAACAGCCAAAAGGTTTAAGGGATATCCAGCTACACCATTATATTTTCTGTGTAAGTACTGTAGCAAGAGTTATACCTCACGAAGCTTGACTGTCACCCATTCTTTTATTTTAGCTGCTTTTTCTTCTATGATTTTTGCTTCTTGCAGTCTTATTTGCTTCTGGAAAAAAATTGACATAAGCATATTTTTCACTGAGTAATATAATCTTCCTGAGTAGTATCTTCAGACACAAATCCTAAGATTGCTTGAAGTAATTCAGGCTCCTGGGCAATACATGGTGATTTTTAAAAAATGAGGAATAGGGTCTTCACAGAGGCTACTATTCCTCTTTCCTCTAGTAACAATGAAAGCTCCTAAAGGGGGGAAGGTGAAGAGGAGTATCATCTTTATCCTTTTAAAAGTGAGATGTTCTTTCAATGGAAGTGTAATTTGAAAAGGAATAAACATTATTCAAATTATATACTTCCCATGGGAATCTCTTTAATCAAACAACAGAAATAATGCTAAACTCTTCTGTCCTCTATTGATCTAAATTTTTGTTCTCCTTTTGTATAATTGAAAAGGGATTTGATATATCTCTTTTGTACCACCATTATTCCTAACCTGTTCTTCAAGTTGTTGCTCCAATTTTTGTATTATATCATTTTTATCTTGTATCAGGATCTCCAGATCTTGACATCTCTTATACAATCTGGTTTCTGATTCACTTGTTTGAACATTTGCTGCTTTTAATTTCTCTTCCATGATCTGCACCTATTTGGAAAGTCAAACATAAAAGTTTAAGGAACATAACACTCCAAGTCAAAGGTAGTAATTTAATCACAAAATAAACTTAAAAGTGCCCCCACACTTAAGATTCAAGACAACCCTGCAAAGTTTTGAAGCCTATTTGAGAAGAAACCCCACAGTTCATTATGTCTCCCTATGCATTTAATACCAACAGGACTGGCAAAACACTGGACGATCTTACAGAGATTTTGTTAGTATCTGTGAGAGGCTTCTAGTTTTGTAACACACGAGTTTTTAGAAACACCAGTATGGGAAGAATGCAATTTATCTACAGGGAGCTGTAAACAATGTTTTAATAAATAAACAATTGCACACTGTAAAAAAACCCCAGCAAATTATCAGTAGCATTCTAAAAGACTGCTTAAAAATACTTGGCTTGTAGTCAGGAATGTTTTCTTACTCCAAATTAGTACATGAACATTTTTAGTCATGTAATTTTCAGTTTCTATCTGTCTCTCAGTAAGATATGAGAAATGTTTCAGGGATACCAGAGGTATGTTCATAAAATGTCTACAGTAGCTAAGTCTGCCATTTGGAATCAAAAGGCAACTCTGGTTAAATATTTAGCCACAATCTCGTTCCTTAAATGATGTAACTTCTACAAGAGGAACAAACAACACAGAACAGTTCTATTTAGAGGCTGTGTTGGATACCCTCATTTTATTTTCTTACAGATCTTCTAAAACAGGTCATCATTTCCTCTCCCTTTTGTTTCCACATGTATCATATATCAAAGAATCAGGATGCATCAATGAAGACGCTCATTCCATGTGTCTACTTTTGATTTGTGATGTTCGCTTTGACTTTATTGAACTGAACTGAACAGTGAGCAAAGAAAGGTGCTAGAACTCTCTGTTAAGACAAATCAATAGACTTTAATAGAAACTGTCTTCTTCTCCATTTTAGAAGTACTTAGAAATAAAGCAATTTTTTGAATTTCACCTCATTAAAGTATCACATGCACACAGCTAGTGGAGATATTTATTCCATTTATACCTGCTGAAATGCTCTCTCTGCTTGACGATCAGCATCTATAACTTGCTTCTCAAGCTGCTGCATCTGTAGATGTATAAAAACATACAGTTATATTGCCATGCCCTCTGCCTCTCATCATAAAAATATATTTTCATGGTCTGTTTTGAAAAAGTACATGTGGTGGGCAGGAGCATAAAAATAAAAGGATAAACTCTGTGTCAGACTGGGAAAAGAATTCACCATCATGACTGTATTAAAACATTGTAAATACTCTTCAACAGAAAAAAATATATACACCTTTTCTTCATAATTAATTCTCTGGCTGCCATATGACACCCTGCTTTTTCTCCCCTGCTATCAAGAGCAGAATTTCCTTTGGCAATAGTCCTGAAACTTTCCTCATGTCCTTCCAAAAGATGCAAGAGTAGAGGGAACTTGGCTGCTAATCCTTCTGGTGTTGACAAATTCAGTGTTTTGGACAAATATGCTACAAGGACTGTCCCAGACTTCTCCACTGTTGCATGAAAGAAGGCAGGATGTGGCAGAAGGGACATGGTGGCCTCAGATGCTCCACAGCAGCAGTGGATGAAGACAGAGACCAGTCTCCATGGAGAAGTGCAGGTCACATCTGAGAGGGGGAGACCCTGATCTCATACTTTATAGTGATGCCTAATGAATCACGGGCTCAATCTTTGCCCAGGGCCCTGGAAAACCTCTGCATTTTACAGGATTTATTTTGAAGGCTTTCCCAACAATACAGAACAAAAGAAGCCAGAAAGATATGCTTTGTTTATATTTTTTTACATTTTTTTAAGAGCCCTCTAGTCTGATTTTGCTGACTTTTTTTATAAGTAAGCCCTGGTTTGAAGTAACACTTGAAAGTTCATAAGGTGTTCGATGAGTTAGTGGTTCTTAGGAAATATCTAGATAAGACTTCAGTTCATCTGAAGAGAATGAAACATCAAATAATTAAGACTGCCATACTCAGTATTCAGCTTGAAAATTGTTCTAAGAAAAGCATATGATGCAAATAATGCAAATGAAACCCATTTATTCTTTCTTCAGTTTACTGCATGGTTTTAAACTAAACAGTTTCATCCTGTCCTGTTTGTACTCAATTTCTGGCATCTTTCAGTTTCTTTTTCACTCTCCATCTCTTTTTTTCTCTTCCCAATTATGCTGCTAATCACATGAAACTTTTAGCACCATATCCATACAAGGACAGAGTCATAATTTTCTATCAATCAATAACTGAAAATGGAGCAAATGAGTTTTCATTAACAGAAAAATAAAAGCTGTGACTCACCTTCTAGTACTTTCTCATACAATACAAAGCCCCAAAGTCTACATCATAATAATACCACAACACACCACTGATACAAGAGCAACAAACATTTCACAATCCACATCGTTATGATCAGGTCCCCAGTGAGTTGTTTTGCAAGAACACTTCTAAGGATATGATCTTCCCAGTCATTCATTTGCCAGATGAACATGGAGATAAGCCTTCTTTGTTCCTCTCTGGTCACATGAATTTAATTTCATATTTAAATGACCTCATGCTAAGATTTTAACTTTGAGTTTCATTTTTAGAAATTTGACTTCTGAGGTTACTTTCCATCTGTCTTTTTGGTTTTACATTCAAACAGAAGTTTGGTTTGCAAGACTCACTTCAATATCATTTTCCAGACATTTATTTTTTAGTGAGTTTGGATTCAGAAACTGAGGTTATTTCAGCCAACATTCCACTGTAGTAAAGGTGTTGTGCTAAACATATTGAAAGTGCAGGTACTAATAATGAACTAATACTCTATAATGTTCTAAGTCTATTAATATTATGACAGAAAACTATTAATATTAAGACAGAAGTTATAATATTATGACAGAAGACTTCAGATATTTATATTGTGAAATTCACTGATGAGCAGCAAGCTGTTTATCAACTTTCACAGGCAATTTTTAAATGCATGGCAGCAACTGGCAATTTATTTCATGTCCCATCAGTTAAGGTCATTTCATGTGTAAGGCAGTATCAGAAATGTGACATTTAGTAAACGGAATTAAAACCTGAAAATGTTGCTTGCCAAGTTCACCCAGCTGCCACTGCAGCACAACCAGCTCCAACTTTGCTTGAACCTGCAAACAGCTGGTCTCTCCAGCAGCATCTCATGACCACTGAGTGCCCTGCTGCTCTTCTACACAACCATCTGAGTCCAGGAGAATCCAGTGCCCTAAAGGCGCACGTTCCTCCCACGGCTGTGCACTGACACTGCACAGTGCACCCCGTGCTAGCAACACACAACTGCTGCACAGGACCAGGAACAGAATAGTATGTGCATGTAGACTACCGGGACAAAGAACAGGATTTGAATAAAGCTGTTGCTAAGATGAACGTAGAGCCAGGAGCCAAAGAAGCTGAGAGAATACTACCAAGTGAAAGATCATTCAGAGATTATAAAGGGAAGAACAAAGCTTATTTTTTGCCTCTTCAATAGTTAACTATTTCAAGAAGGTGTGCTAAGAAGCTTTGTGTGGTCTCACAATATGGATATGTCAATCAGCTTCCTGACAACAACTAAATGTGAGATTTTATTTGCAAAATTTCTAAAGGGTCTTAAACTTCTTTTAGGAGACTCCTGTTAAAAAAAAGCAATCTACATTATTCAGCAACAATCAAATATCATGGTTACCAAACATGAGCACTTCTGTTAAAATTAAATTTGCCAGCATTTCAATAATTTTGGTTCTACATAATACTTACTAAGTGAGCTCTGATTTTCTCATTATTTAGAATTTATATAGGTTTGTTTTGCAGGCTCTACTATAACAATAATGAAACTTAAAAAATATCTTTTTTCCATTTGCATAAATATTCACCAAATGGTTCTGCCTGAAAAATTAGATTTACATCTATACTCTGACTGCTTTGCTTCTTTATTAGCCTGTGAAGTTAAGCAGAAATGCCTACCTTAGAATACTCTGAAAGCTATCAAACTTCTTGGGCAAAAGATGGAAACTATTTCTAAGGTAAGAATTTTTCTTCACAAACAAAACCTAACCTTAAACCTTCTTCTTAAGTGAGTGACAAGTTTCTCAACAGTGATCACAGCATTATGGAGAGAAGGCAGAAATCTGAGACTGGTTGAATAGCTAATGGTTTAAATCAAGTCATGCTTTGAACTCAGCAAGAATAAAATGCAGTGCTAAATCCTCTTGACCCAAAGACTGTGAAGGCCATTTCAGACCATGCATTGATAGCTTAAGATCCTCAAATAAAAGTAAAAAAAAAAAAATCTTTAACCTGAGGATGGATGTGGCAGGTAACAGCAGCCATATCCATGCTCAGAGGGAAATGTCAGACACTGAAGAACTCTCACCTGCGGCAGCATCCTGAATACTGATGACCAACTCTGACTTTATAAAGAATGTAATTTGAAAAAAGGAAGATCTGTTGAACGAGACCTCTGTCCCACCAACTTCTTTCTGTATACACCTCAGCAAATTGCCAGCATCACGGGATCAAAATGTTTTGTATCAGCTGATAGGTGAGACATTGCTCAAATGAACTACAGTCTGTAAAGGCTCAGCTGACATAAAGCTGGCTTCCCAGAAGAGACATGGAGGGCCATCATGTTATTGATGACATTTGGCATGTGAAATATATTTAAGCTTATTTTTCTATCTGTTTCTTCATTTTCTATTTTCTATCTATGTCCTAAAATAAGGTAACTTGAAATAGTGCCCCAGTTCAACAAACCTCTTGTAAGGAATTGTTCTTGTTGCCCACATTGGATTGGTGGAAATTCAGTAAGAATTCAGAGATGTCTTGTCATAATCTATCCTGGTTTTTATTTTTGTCTTAAATATACAAAAAATAGATGCATATTGACTAAAGAACACAGGTACAGAAGAACAGATGCTACTTTAACCTGCACTTTCTCCTTCTGTCTTTAAGTGAAAAATCCTCTTACAATTTCCTGAAAACAGATTAGTGCATGCTGCATCAATTACTGAATTATAGAAAACAGTTTCTATTTTTAGAAGCAGATTTGGTTTTAAACTCAGTAAGGAAATAATAACTCTACATCTGACACTCATCAAATTGAGCTATTTTTGTTTGAACAATGAACAGAGAAATACCACATGTGAATAAATAGTGAATGCTTTGAAGAAACATAGCGGCAATAAAAACAGAGGTGTACTGCCTTGGAGGTCTGGACATTGAAGTACAACACACAGTCACTGGGAATTTTGTACAATACAAAGGCAAATCATAAAGTGATTCCTTTTTCAGGGTCATCTGGAAGTTTCTTGCCTGTATTCAGAAATGTTACACGTATATACTTTGGTGCAAGTAAAGAAATTTTCATTTGAGTAAAGCACATATTACATGAAATCAGCAAAAGATATAAACTTAAAAGTCATCATTCAAAAATTTCAAAAATACACCTTTTGTATGCATATATGTGTATATATACATTCATTTCTATACATATATAGAGAGGTCACCATCCCTGTAGTGTGTATTTGAGAGAAATTACAGCATTAAAATTATAACTTTCCTGTTACTTGACATAGCTATTTAATAATTTTAAAGGGAACATTTTATTTTAGAAATGAAAATTGTTGTAATTAGTTTCTTTTTGAAATCTGAAAAATGTTTGTTATGTATCGGAACAAACTCCTATTTTTCATCCAATTCAATATTCAACATAATTTACCCCATTCATGTTTGAAATTTACATTATAATCAGTGCATAATATAGTGTCTCCTAGTTTTAAATATTACAAACAACACGGTTGTATCACATAGACTTTTTGAAAATCTTTTTTAAATACATATAGGAAAAAATACAACCAATTATGAACAAAAAGAAAAGCATCACTTCTCTGTATGCCTTTCAAAACATGTTGATAATAGGTCAAAGTTTTTAAGAAGGAAAAATAAGTTAAAACCTAATGTTTTTGAACAGTTAGTGGGCTGATGAAATGCAGAACTTCCAGTGATTTGAGAATGATATGTTTAGAGTCTGTTGTTTTCCTTGCACTTCAATTTTTCAAATCTTCATAATCTGAAAAAAAAGCCCAAACCATCTGTGGCTGAAAAATGATGTTCCCTATGAGGAGCAGTAAATCTGTCCATTTTTAGATACAGTAAACTACAGTCCTCACACCACACAGGACTTACCAAAACCAGAGACATGGCTTGATAGTTGCTTCTATAAATAAAGAAATAGGAGAAGCAATTGAGGGATAAACACACCTACAACTGTCTTTCCAAGGTGCCAGTAAATATAAACAGGTGATGAATACACACAGGCTGGCAACTGGAAGACACTAATTTTTTCACATTAAGTAAAAAAGATTTTAGAACTGCCTTCTAATAGAAGCTATGAAGACAAAAGATCTGGGGTTTGTGTGTGTGTGTGATACTTGTTAAGTTTATAAATGGTTTGAAGAATATGCCTGCCAGCTATTCCACAGCTCCACATCTGACCACGATTTCCCCTTTTGATTCAATATTACTATGTTTAGACCCAAATATTTCAACAAATATCTGCATTTCCAGAAGAAAAGTTGGTACTTCTTAAAGCAAGGAATCTGCTTCTCAATGGCTTTGATGACTAACAGTTTTCATGTTTTACAATATGCTGTGCCCAATCATATAAAGCCTTGCACATATTTTTTAGTTAAAAGCAGTGGTAAAACTGTTCTAGAAGCATGACTTACTCTTTTTACAAAAAGCCCTCTCTTCTAGTGGTTTAGCTTAGGAAAATACAGTAATATTCCTCCTAGTTCTGTAACTCATTTATTAAAAAGCTGACTAGGTATGTTCCATCCATATTTTCTAACATTATTCCTTCTGCCTTGACATTTCTCTTACATGTATTATGTATTCTCTAAAAGGGCAGTGGTAGATCTTTATAAGCTACAACAAACTTTAAAATATGAACTAATTAAGCCATACAGACAAAATACCTAAAGAAAAGAGATGTAAAATAAATACACTAACATTTCATAGGAGAAATAAACAAGAAGATAATTTGTAAAAAAGGAATGAGCACATGCCTTGGGGAAGAAATACTTTGTTCTTTATTGGCTGATTTTTTTATCAGGGAATACAATAGTTAGAGAAACTTATCTTTAATAGAACAGCTTTGCATTTAACTTATTAGTAGAAATGCATTTTGTTATATAATCTAGGAAGTGATACTTCAGACCCACCTGTATTTATAAAATTAAATATGCCTTCAGTGAAAAATGGGTGTTTTGGCACAATAGCTTTTCCCTAGAATGACACCTGTAAAAATACTACTCCATTTTTCAGTCCTCAAAATGAAGAATTGCTTTCTGAAAGTAATTTCTTTTTGTCGCAGATCTCCCCAAAAGGGCTAATGCTAAAGGCTACACGTCAATGGGACTCAAATATTCCTTAGGCTACTTACAGACCAAGCATGTATATGAAATTTTACAGTTTGTGTTATTTCCTACATGAATAAAAACCAATTTCAGATAAAGAATTGATCACCTGGCTTAAATTCAGAAAGCTACAGCTTTGTACTTCCCTCAGATCTCACTTGAATGCTCACCTAGGTTCTGACTACTGCAACACAGCTTAGTGCTCACAACCTGGCAGTCTGCAAGCTGCCACTTTACAGCACTCACCCATGGTTTTCCTTCTCCCCTCTTCTTCATTTTTAATACCAATTTACAGGTAAAAGGCTACAATTCTTCTCATGCACAAAGCACTGCCAGCCATTCCTCTGCATTCCTCTGCCATCTAACTAATTCATTTTTATTTTGTCTTTCTCTGTCACACGAATGTATGAAGTGTAAAACAGTTTGATTCTTTGATGTCAAAGCTGCATCTATGTGTGCACACCCACGTGCACACACCACAAACAGACACACACTCACTTCTGAGGATGACCAGCAGTCCTACAATCTGCATGTGCAGAACCACAATCCTGTTCACTTCTAACTACAGAACTTCTGGCACTGCTCTCCACGATAGGCAAAAGTCACTTCTTAATTGCAAGCCTCTCTTACTTCTCCTTTTTAGCAATTCAGCCAAAAATTCAGCAATTCAGCTTATTCCTATGAACTGTGCTTAGCACAAAAGCCTTCCCATAGAACAAAATGAAACCTCCAAAAATCATCAGTCTCTATTTGCTCAGTTTCCAGAATGAAAAAAGCCAGGCTCAAAATTTCTCTTGCTCTCCTTGATGAGACCAGTTTTACTACTGAGTTATTTTACTTCTTTCAAGTTCTTTTCAATACTTAAACATGATTTTAAGAATTATTTAGCTCAAAAGGTTTTCTAGTGGTCATTAAATGAGTGAAAAGTACATATTAAAAAATCAGTCTTTCACATCTCAGTTGAGTTAATTGTAGTAAAAATAATGATTTCTTTGGGAAACTACATAATTTAAAAGTATAAAACAGAAAAGCCCAGAGAGGGAACTCTTCTAGAATTGGTAGTCTAGGACAGCTGTCAGCAAACATACAGATTTAAAAATGTTAAATTCAGCACTGGGATTTGAGGAGGCAGTGTAGTGAAGGACAATTGAGTAGCATGTAATGCTGGCTCAGTAACTCTGTGTCAGTCACAAAACTTTCTTAAGCCTGGTAAATATTAGGAAATTCCCTCGTCATCTTTCCTAACTCAGATCGTGTCTTGATAGTTAAGTTGCAGAGGCACAATCAAACACAAATTAGGCAGATGGACACTCTTAGCACAGACATTATCACAGTATTCAAAATCTTGAAAGGAGTGAAGGTATTGATCAGTGAGAGGGAAGAAGGTACCAAAGCACTTTGGGAGGCAAGGAAAAAGAAGTCTCATGTAGTGCTTAACATGAAAAAAGATGAACATATATATCAAGAACTGGTTGTTCATCTGCTTTGTTTTCTACTCATCACTGTACTGCAGTTGTGGAAAATCTGCTACCTGTGTCTCACTGAATTGTGGTTTCTGATTAGACCCACAACCTGAGTGTCCACCTGAACAGGACATGCCATCCCCTGAGAGGTGATGGCTGGAGAAGCAAAGGTACCACTCACAGCCAACATTTTAAAAAAAAAAAACTTGACTGAAACTGAATTTATTCATGACATTGAAGTGTATAGGACACTTAGGAAACCCACAGTAAAGGAGCAAGAGATTCCAGAAATATATATAAGGCAGCACGCTGCACTTTAAAGACAAGACAACAGGTATTTAAAGCAAGAAAGTACACTCCCAGGGAAAATTAAATGGGCAAAAAGAGTTCTGACCATCAAAAATGGAGAAAAAAACAAATTGTAGCTCCTGTAAGTGAAATGCTAAACAACTGTTAGACTGGCTAAGGACTCACTATCACAGTTTCCACAACTTCCATCAACTTCCCATCTCAGGTGGGCTGAAACAGAAGTGAACAGCCCCAGAGAGGAGATGTTAATCCTCTGGCCTCACAGCAAAGGCTGTGCTCTTCATGCCATTACCCAGCCACGCCTCTACAAGAACAACTAATTTATTGCTTCCTGAGTTCTCTTCTTATTTTTTTTCCCCATTTTCAACCTCCTTGGAAAGAATGTAGTTTTAAGATGTACAAAAACTACACAACAAAATAAAGCTCCATCATTTTAAAAAGGCATAGCATAAACTTAATAAAAGTCAAGGGATAAAAATGAAACTATAAGAAATGTGTAGGTATTAAAAAGGTGTAAACAAACCTACTACTCTATTCATGTAAACTTTTATTCTCCTTAACTCTCCTTGTTTTCTCCTGTTTGTAGCTTCCTAAACTGAATTACTCCCCACGATGAGAAGATTTTTAACTAAACACTGAAAAATAACCTTCATCTGAATAATTTTTGTTCAATTGTATTCTGCTCCCCTTTACCCTTCATAATCCTTTGATTTCAAATGGAAATACTCATTGTGCTTTTTTACAATTTTTATATTGGCAATCACTATGTAAATGCAATATGTTACTAACTTTTCCTCCAAAGACATTAAACATGAAATTGCCATGCCAGAGATAACAAAATGAACTGCATCTGCTTCATTTTCAAATGTCAAATGACATATCATAAATAGGACTGTGAAAGGAATAAAAATACAGCGGGCCGTGGATTTAGCTGTTAGTTTGTAAGACAAAGTCCAAAATGTGTTATGCTTTGGAATACAGAAAATAGTATTTTGCCTTAAAATTGATTATCATTCAATTTTCATAATCTGTGCAGAAAGTGTAAATAATATTACATTTGTGATGCACACACTCATTGCCAGCTGAGCATGTATACAGAGCATATCCAAGTGGAAGGTTAAAACAATGTACATATGGAAAGAATTCTCTCTCATAATCATTTATATTTGTTGAAAACCACTTAAAGCCTAACATAATGACCCTCAACACTGCAGGAAACAAACTTGAAGACATTCATAGGAAGGCTGAGTATTACAGGACAGCCCATAATGCAGCATTTGGGTTAGTGCCATATTCAGTCCTTATGGGGTCTGATGAAATTCAGAGGAGCTGCCCAAGTGGGAATTTAACACAGCTCTTTAATGTAGCTCTCCTACTAAAATGATTTTTTAGTGGTAGGAAGAACATCAATTTTATACCTTACGTTGCATGTGTATTCTAGGTGAAAAAATGCACATACTGTGAAAAGAATGAAGGTCACCAACTCTTCCTGTGACTTGAAATACCAGCTGGAAGCTAAACTTGCAGTAGAAACATGTAATCTTTTACTCAACAAAGGTTTTTTTTGTAAACTCTTCACATACGTAAGACTCAAGCTGCATTAAAACACAAGCTTCTGCTTAAAGCTCAGTTTCACAGCCATCCTAAATTTGGTGTACTAGGATACTTTCTAACATCATTCCTTAAATTCCTGTAAAGACCTCTCCCACTTACAGCAGCAGCTTCTGCTTAAAACTCCAACAAGGTCTCTTTCTTTGCACGTTAGGTTTATAAACATAGACTCTTTACTTGGCAAAATGAAAAAATATTAAAAACAAATAAACAACAGGGAATGGATTAAGTTTTCTGAAAACACTGCATATTCCCTTGCTTCTCTCTCTTCTCCTCAAGTACAGTGAAACATTAAAGCTCTGGTAGCTGTACTGCTGCAACACATTTACAATGCAAATTTCTCAAACTCCTCGACCGAGTTTCAAGGATGACTACTTCCTAAACTTACAGAACACAGAAAATAGTTTGTTTTTCTGAATCACAACATATTTGAATAATATACTCAAGACTTTTCGTGTTAATTCTTCATTTATTTGCATTTATTTTATTAAATAACTTTGCAAAGGTATTTGATTTCTAGTGTTTAAGAAAAATATTTCAATTAATACAGCCTGAATACATTTACAGGCTCACCCAGATCATACACAAAATGCTTAAATTCAAGATATCCCTTATTTAAATCTGATATACAACAAGTATACAACAAGTTATACAACAAGTATAAGGGGAAGACCCAAAGGCAGCTTCTGGCAAGTCATACACATAGGGGTAATAGGATATAAACTCCTTTCCCTGATACTGTCTTGAAGAGAAACCTCTCAAACACAGGCAGAGGAGGAAGGCTGGAGAATTACCACCAATCCATTTCTCTCATCTTCCAGTACAGACTGCCTGTTTTTGTCACCCTATCATTCTTACTCTGTTTTCTACAATTACACAGTATAATACCCAGAGGGTTTTATGTCTGTCACACCACAGTGCTGTGCTTTTGTTGCTGTATTGAAGTGGAACACTGTCTGCTGCTATTGTTCAATGTTTCAGTACACAATTCATAGTGTAGAGATGATTGTAAACAAAACCACAAATAAAGGCCTGTGCTAATCAAAGTAAGAGTGAGAATTATTTCTGAGATTTGCCAATGTGTTTCATTCTATAACAAGTAACAAATCCAGAGAGTACCTAGAAAGCCTGATACCAGCTGCCATTATTCTTTTGTCATTAATATCAGGATGACCATCAACTACTGGCCAACTGGGTCTTCATTACTCACTTTACTATTTCCCAAATATATTTTTGAGTAACAATTCCATGCAGTTCAATTTCAAACTAGTGTGAGTGTATCTTTCCTTTAACCAACACTGAGAACTGTCTGTTTAATTTCAAAAATTAAAACGTGAGAAAATAACTTCTGGGTTATTGGCAAAGGAAGCCAACTCAGAAATACGTTCAAAGACTTTACTTTACTGATTTTTTTTGAAAATGGTTGCTTTTGAACTGTGCCAAATTGCTAAATCTGCAGATGAATATGATCAAATTTTATTAAACAGTGACCAGACTTTGATACATGTCCCAGCTGAATTCCAGTTTATGAGTGAAAGATTTGTATTAAAAAGTGAAAGTGGCACAGCAAGGAAAAGGATCATTTTTCATGAAGTCTGCTAATGTTCTGCTCTGGAGAGCATTATGTTGCATTATCTCAGCTGAATACTTGTTGGATCTGTGGTCTTCAACAGAAAATGTTTCTCCCACATAACTCCTGTAATCACTTTTTCTAAAATTTCTGAGAAAGCTAAGGCAAACTAAAACAAGAGGGCAGTAAAATAACAAGCTCTGAAGTTTTTTTATCTATTTCACAGAATCACAGAATCACTAGGTTGGAAGAGATCATTCGAGATCATTGAGTCCAACCCGTGCCCTAACTCCTCAAATAAACCATGGCACCGAGTGCCAGATCCAGTCTTTTTTTAAACATATCCACGGATGGTGACTGCACCACCTCCCCGGGCAGCCATTCCAGCATTTTATCACCCTTTCTGTGAAGAACCTCTTCCTAATACCCAACGTAAATTTCCCTTGATGCATCTTGAGACTGTGTCCTCTCATTCTCACAGATGAGAGAGTAATTTGCCTTTGAATACTTTACTTTGGGCACAGTGCTGAAAACTTGTGGTTTTATCCATCTTATTCTGTTTGTTTGGGGTTTTTTATGTTGATATTTGAAATTATACGATTATGCATATTAATTTATTATGCCTATTATTGATTATGCATATATCTATTCATTTAAGAGGGTATTTTTGGCAGTTAAGAGCCTGTACATGCAAACTGTAAATGAACAAAGTGAAAAGTCAAATAGCGAGCATTCAAATTTCTAAAATCTTTTTTAAAACTTATATAGTTTTGTGAAGTGCTGTTCACAAATCTTAACTTTTTGGTTGCTAAAACTACAATCAGCAGCAGCTGCATAAAACTCGGTGGTAATGGCTGCTAGAAGGTTGCCAGGAAAGTCATGTCCAGAGTTTAGCCACTTTCCATCCCAAAATGCAGCGAT
Organism: Phainopepla nitens; assembly: GCA_013400175.1. Lineage (NCBI taxonomy): Eukaryota > Metazoa > Chordata > Aves > Passeriformes > Bombycillidae > Phainopepla > Phainopepla nitens. Next base: position 272,523 of record VXBQ01000050.1, read on the forward strand.
CCAGATGGAGTAAAGAGACAAGGCAGCGATCTCTGACCTAACAGCTCTGACTGTGTAAGCATCCAGTGATCTGCTGAGTGTTACAGCAGCCAGGATTGCACTCTGGAATGGCTATTCTCCCCCAAGACTGATGACAATAACTTGCTCATCTCTGAGCCTTGCTAACTACAATGAAAGGCACAGGTAGTTTTCCTTTTTTCATTTTTTTTTTTTTTAATTCTTAAATGAAATTTCAAAGGATAGCTTTTGCACGGTTCGTTATTCTTCCCAAACTTAATATTCTGCAATACCTCTTCAATAAGGGTTTGCCAACAGAAAAATTGCAGGATTAGGAAAAAAATTAAGAGTTTTCAACTACACTGCTTTCTAACAGCAATATTTTTAGTTGTGCCAAAGCAGAACGATTTGGAGTACTAACTGTTAGAATACAGTTTCAGTGGAATTTGATATTATGTAAAAAGTTATTTATTATTAGTTGTTTTATACTGCTGTAAATTTTCATGCCTGCTTAATGGAAAGAAGTCTAATACAGAAAATAACAAATTTCCTTATTCCATTTTTTTTCCATTTCAAATTGAGGTTGGGCGCATCTATAGAACAAATAAGGCCATGAATAGATAAAATGAATAGTAATAAATTGCCCAATTTTATTCAGTCAACAACTGGATGATACAGTTGAACCAACTATTGGTCTGTAAGTCTGAAATCTGTAGCAAATTAGTAGAAAATGTAACAGCAGAATTAGGGTGCATGTTTTAGGGATAAGGATTACAGGTAAAGAAAGAGTTAAAGTGGCCCTTATGAAGAGAGGTGTTTTTTTGCAAAGCTAGTGAAGTTTTGAGGGGATCACCAAGACTGAAGATAGGGAGGGTCTGGTTCATTAGGGTAATTATTTAAATTTTGCAATGCTTCAAGGAAATAAAAAGCCATGGGGTAAGAGGGAATGTTCCTCCGTGAGTTACAAAAGGGGTTCAATAAAAACAGTACATTATTGGTTACTTGCTACAGTGACCAGCAGCTATCAGGGGAGATCTGCACAGATCTCTGGAGGGCTCACTGATGCTCAAGAGAGACATCTGGTAATGGACATTGAGCAGTGAAGGGACAAAGTTTTTGGTGGTATTTTGTTATTCAGGGTAAGAGAAGCTTTCTGACAAACACAATTTACATGCAGGTCCTTAAAAGATTTAGTGGACAGTCAATAAAATAATAAATGACACATAACATAGGGATCTAGAGGACTTTGAATAAAATCCTGGAATTAAGATAGGTATCTCCATGGAAACATAATCAATTGTTAATTTTAATTTAGCTGTCAAAGAAAACAATGCTAAACATTATTAGGAAAGGACTGGAACACATCTGGAGCTTTGTACATCATCCAGAGTTCTTTGTAAATACAAAAATATCTGTTTCTTCCTGCTTTAATACTATTTAGCTCTTGCCCCCACCAAAACATAGTGAAGTGGGAATGATTCACAGAGGACTAAATGTGGAGATCAAATGTATTTATGGCTTCAAAGGGAGAATGGATAAATCCACAAAAGAGAACAATTAACTTACATGAAAAAATAAAAGTATTTTCGCTTGCATACTATCAGGTTATCTGAATTTTATTTTTCTTTAGGGGGAGCAGTTGATGGAAAATTTAGCTCATGTAAGATTTACTAAAATAAAACACTTTAATTAGAAATTCACCGAAGTGAATCTTAATGATGACATAGTTTCAATAAATGGCTAATATCTTTTGTCTGTTGTACTCTTTTAATTGCCTTTTTTGGTCAAAATATTACCAGGTAAATAAAATGGTGGAGATTTTATATTTCAGATATGGGCTTAATTACAACTGACTATTGGGATACACATATTTGAATACGCCAAGTGAAATGTTTCTATATTGAAAAATAAAGTAAATATTTAAATACTATTTTTCAAATTAAATGATATAACAGTTTTCAACTTTCTGGGTCCAGAGACTCAGATGATGGGCCAGAGATGGAGATGTCTTCTTATTAGAAAATGAAGTCGGTAAATTATATGATTCATTAAAGAATACCAGGGAGAATAATACTTCTGGATTTTCTCTGTGATGATTTCTGTGTCTTAAATCACATCTCAAATACTTAATAAATGTGTTAAATATTAACTTCAGTGTTGTAAAAGTGATTACTGCGTACATATTTTTTCCTGCAGGAGAGTTGCCAGTGTGCTCTTAGTTGAAAATGAACATTTCTTGCTGGCAATTCTGATGTGTAAAATTCTTTCACAGCATTAAAACATACATGGTTTCCATATATTTTGTTGTAAAAGGCTATTTTTCCCCTTCTGAAAAAAATCTCAGTACTTGTAATCTCAAACCATGACTTGTGATCAACCCCCATAATAAAATAAAATAATTTATACATCATTAAAATTCATCCCATGAGACTTACCTTTTCTGCTAACAGTTCTCTGATCTTGCTTGCCTGGAGACGAAATTTCATTAACTGTGACTCCAAAGTTAAACATCTTTCCTTCCAGTTTACAGTACCTTCTGGCTCTGAAAGTTCAGCCATATTTATGCTGGAAAAAGAAAGGGAAAAAATTCCCATGTCAAATTCAGTCTGTATTTAATGTCTGACTTTATTTTAATATGCATACTAACCTATTTTATATAAATCTCAAGAATGCCCTCAAATTTTATACAAGTAGTTTCATAAAACATGGTAAAAGTATGTTAATTTTCTGTGGCCCTTATCTTAACTATCAAATTCTGAAATCTGTGTTGATAATATTTAGGTTTATTGTTTTAATTTCTTTAATTAGCTTGTGGCTGCAGTTATTTTTCCTTGATAAGCAGAGACTCATCTCACTTCTTCATCTTCAGTTACTTCATATATCCTTTCTTACTCAGGAGAGTCCTGTAGGGAAGCAAGCTTTTGTTTACCTTACATAGGTGTAACTGCCTGTGAGTTGGTTGGTTTTATGCAAGCTAAATGTTTGGCAGACCACTCTTTTAAAAGTCTTAAAATTCTGCTTAATCAAACTGCCTTTAAAATTCAATATCCTTAACGAGATGGAATAGGGAGTTTCTGATTCCAAGTATAAAGGTGGGTGAGCAAATGGTCTCTAATGGACCCCCCAAGTGAAAAACAATCTTTTTGCATTAGCTATTGCAGATCTCAGGACATCCTGGTTCAGGCATGTTTCAGTCTCAAATCTATGCTTTATCAACACTTATCAAATCCATGTCTTCTGGAAGTTAGTGCCCTTCTGGACAAGCATTTCTGGAAAAATTATTCAGGATGAGAGCTGGCTCATCATGGTTTGAGTCTGAGAAGCCAAGAAAATCATCTGTGTGTAAGCAGAAGGACTGGGCTCTGTTGTATTCCAACTATTTGTAGACAGTTTAATAGAGTAAGTGGATGGCTGAATGTAACCATTCAGTCCAAGTTCCCTTGCTAAGTAAAGGCCTGGCCTTTGCAGCCTTCTGGACACTTAGATTTGGCTTTGAAAATAAAGCCTGAATAGCTCCTAAGTATCCAATTTATCTCAGAAATAATACACATGTAAAAAAAACCATTCAGTGGAAGGCTGCTGGAAGATCACAACAAAGAAAAAACTACAAGTCATAAGGTTATACTGCATGCTTGTCACCTGAACAGTGTGACACTGACAAGGAAAGGCAAGTAGCCAAGGTTTTCAGTGTGATGAAGGAGGCTGATACAGGAAGATGATGGCTAATACAGATCTCCACACTGCAAGCCCTGACACAGTTAGCATGGATGAGTAAGTGACAGCACAGAGAACTCCCCTGCCATGACTTTTCCAGGCCCTCAGGAGCCCAGCTTCAAGCACTTCCCTTCCTCCCTGCATCGGAAGAGGCAGCCCCACTTGAAAACCCTCAGCTGGAGACAAAAGACCTATGAATTTATCTTCTCTGTTGTTTTTGACAACAGGAAGAAAAAAGGAAAAGCACCACAACACAGATCAAAGTCATGAGCCAGACTGCAAAAAGTCCTTCACTTTTCTTTGCTACAGTAATATTTTCTAGTTCTCTTCTAAATTCCCATGTCTCATCTGACTCTCAAGTTCATTTTAACTAAACAGGTGAAAAACTCTGGCTCAAAACCCTCTTTCCTTTCTCATACCCTAAATTCCTTGTTTCTTTCACTCCATACCTTAGAAGGAAAATTAGGAAAGGAAAACTGAGGTTTGTAACTTTTCACCACAATCACTTGTCTGAAGATAACTGCTCCATTTTTCGCTCTTTCTCCTTTGGTCCTGCAGGCTGGGATTCAAGCTGCTCAGCCAGAGGTTACAACTATCCTTTTTTAGGAATCTCCCACTCAGGAATCCCCATGGAATCACTAGGATTTAAGTACATTATTAAAATAGTTTCCTAAGCCAATCCTACAACCCCCACGTTCTAAACACAAGCATTTCAACTGCAGTCCTCCTAGGTGACCGAGACACCTCTGGTGTCTTTTGCCATTCTCCTCCTGAGCATAGCAGAAAACTCCCCAGACTGTCAGGGAAGCAAGCTGCTCACTGTTGTCCTGTCCCTAATCCATGCTCGTCTCTGCTTATCCAGAATCCCCCTGTTCAAGGGGGAAGGTGGCGCTGCCAACAAGCAGCTTCTCCTATTTGGGAGGGAAGAAGCAGTTTCAGCTGCAGATTTATGGGGATTCTGCTCTCCTAAGTAATGAGGAGTGGCAACTTATTATTAGACTATTTAGGATATTTTAGGTTTTCCCTTTTTAACTAAATGCAGCTACATAAACCAGAAATGGACGAGGCCAACATCTGGTTAACAGTGGGATATTTCAGTGTTTGTGACAGTGAAAACACAAACGGGTCAAGTAATGAAAGAATTTTTGTTTTTTGCTAGGGCGCAATATTACAGGGTGGAGTTAAAAATGTTTGTCTTTCAACAGACAAAACATTTGAGTAGATGGATTTCTGGCAGTGAACAGTGTGTCCAGCCAAGTAGTTTCTCAATATCCAAACTCATTAATATTCCACTGCATAAACATTATGGATAAAAAGATTGAAAATAACTATTTTATTGTGGGTTGTTTGGTAGAGATTGTAATAATTTACTTTGTATTTTCCAACAAGCCGACGGGTTCTCGAAATATTTACAGGCACATGATACACTGTTTACAATTGCAGAGTGAATGATCTTACTTAGAATCAATGACTTCCTGTTTCTTGCCTGATTCCCCAAGGGAGGATAAAAATGAGTTCATCTTCTCTTGGCTTAACAAGAGTACTCTGAATCAGCACTCAAACCTACACAGAGTCCGCCCCTTCTTCCTGCTCCAGTTCCCACCGCAAAGCCCTCCGTTTCCCCTGAGTCTTAAAAAGTTAAATCTTTTGAAAAGTAAACTAAAAAAGCACACATTAAAGCCTTAAGTTCTAATTATGTCATCAAAAATTAATTGAGACAAGTTTGACAAGTCTGGAAAGATTAAATTTGTCTTTTTCATTTTTTAAGTTTATAAACCTCTTTCAAGGCTTCAAGAAGTCAGAATGTCACATTCTCTCCAAAGGGATTGATATAATTTCCTTTTCTTTGCCGTCTGCTTGGAAATTATCAAAATACATTTCAGGGGGGAGGGAACAATGTTCTACCTTTTTGAAGCATGTAAAAAAAAATTTACATATTCCTTATCACACTGTCAGTGTTTTCCTCTGTTTTTAACAAAATGCAGTGTTTAACTAAATGCTTCATATTCTGTCTGTATGTCCTGGATGTCCTTTCTCTGCTGGAAAAAGTTTGGAAAGTTCTTCTGTTTCAGAAGGCGTGGGTTTGTGCAGTACATAGTGGACTCCTGTCACCATCCTAAAATGTTTACTGGCCTAAATGCATTTGGATCATACCTCTTGAATTTCAACTCCCTTTCTTCCATCTCTTCACCCAAACTCAGCACTTATAAGTATTTTTGGTGCCATAAAGATTGGACTGGAGAAAGGAAAAGATGAGACACAAAGTGGACCTGTGTAGGAATCAAGGAAGTCATTCTCAGGTTTGTTGCTGGCCAAAGCCCTTACTCACCTCCAAACACTGGTAACTTTATTTCCATTTGACTCATTTTGCATAATGCTATGCTCAAACAAACTGTTGCCTGCGCTATTTAAAAGTTCCTTCAAAATCTGATTTATGAATGCTTTTTCTGCTGCTTGCTAGGTGTAGATGAGGCTGTTCCCGTGAAGTGACACAGCCAGTCAGTGGTTGCTCACTCCAGCCCGATTTCAGGGGCCAGGCTGCCCCCTCCCAGCTCACTGCCGCCTGCTGCGCTTCCCACTGTCAAATGCGGGCAGCAAACAAGACTAAAGCACGCAAGATCATTTAATGCCCTTTTCCTGATGACAGCAATTTTTAAGTCGCAAAGTGACACCACGTTACGTACCAATTTAATTTCTTGAAATTTTGAAAGCTAGCCGTGCAGGTATCTCAAAAGTATCGTAATTTTGCACATTTGTTTGGGAGTTGTGTTCTTCTCGCTCTTCTGTATGTGGGAGGACGGCAGGGATGCGGCAGCGGCACCGCCAGCGGGACGAGAGGAGCCCGGACCTTACGGGACCGCAGGCACGCCGGTCCCCAGCCGCGGGGACACCGCCTGGGGACAGCCCGG
>VXBQ01000050.1:286043-302457 GCA_013400175.1 Phainopepla nitens
GCCGGCCCTGCTCTGCTGGGGGCGGCCGCGTTGGGCGCTCAGCTGCGGCGAGACTGGGGATCTGGAGAGCTCGCCAGAGTGCGGGAGCGTGCGGAGGGGAGGCGCAGACGAGATGTGGCCAGGCATGACAGGGGCTGTGGGTGCAGACTAAAACATGGGGGGTCTCTGAGACCGTCAGAAACACTAGGCGTGGCCGAGCACTGGCACAACTGGTCCAGAGAGGCTGTGGAGTCTCCATCCTTGGAAACATTCAGAAGGTACCTGGACATGGGCCTGGGTAGCTGGCTCCAGGGGGCCCCGCTTTAGCAGGAGATTGGTGCAAATGAGCTCCAAAGGCCCCTTCCGACCTCAGCTGTTCCATGCTAACGCGCCTTCAAGTCAGTGAAACTGTAGTGCGTATTAAATCACCATTGCCATTCGAAAAAGAACTTGCTGTTTGGGGCACCCATAATAGCAGAGCCGTTCGGCTTGCTGCACAGTTTTTACTTGACATTAATACAAGTGGCATGAGTTATGAACAGTAAAACTGGGTAAGGGAAGTTTTGTGGCATTAGGTCCTTGCCTCTGTGTGATGTTTCCAAACGGTGATCCAGGGTCATGCCACAAGACTGTGTAACAAGTGCATTAAAAACTCCGGTGAGACAGTATGTCATGCATACAGCAGTTCCCCTTTTCTGTTACTTCCATTTTGCATCGTGAAGTTTGAGTGAATTTTGGATGAAATGCTGGAGTGGAAATAGTTGAAGTTGTTAAAATCAAAGAGAGCTTTTTCCTTGAGAAAAATTGCACAGATAATACAACAAACATTATTTCAAGACAGTAGAAGAGTTATTGTAGGAAATGTTTGTAATTATGTTTTTAAAACCACATGACCATGTGACTTTGTTTTGGTTTTTATTTGTGTGTTTGTTTTTTTTTTTTTAAACAGGCATTTCATAATCAGTTAAAATGGTTTTAAAGAAGAAGAAAGAAATTCAGGTGGATGCATTCTTTCTTGATCATAATCAGCTTGAAAAACTTCAGAGTAAGTAGGGTGTTTTTTTCTGAACTGATGTGTGATTTCTCTTGCCTTTGAGTAGTTACTGCAATTGATCTGTTTTTTTGCTCGTCATGTTTTATTTTTAGTGGTTTTGCTTGGTGAGTTTTAGGTGTGTTTGCTCTGCTGTGATTTGTTTTTATTTTGTAATGACAATGACTTCTTACCTTGGCACAGTCAAAAAAAAGTTCTTTAGAGCATTGTGGCTTTGGTTTGAAAACTCTTCACTTTGTTTTATCTGTGGTGTGAAGGTAGTAGAAGGTGCTAGTTGTAATCCTACTTGCAGGTCTATAATTCAGTGATATCTGATGTGTTAACCTTAATATGTGGGATAACACTGAATTTCCAAGAGTCACAGAATGATTGGGATGGGAAGGGTTCTCTGGAGCTCATTTTTCCCAGTGTTTGTGTTTTCTGTAGTTAATGTGTTTTAAAGCTACTGTTCAAATGGTGTTTTCTTTTGTGGGGATTTTTTTTTGTTTGTTTGATGAGAGAAACTTCCAGTAATATTTACTGTAAAAAAAAAACCAAAATAAAGTAAAACAAAATTTGTATACTAAAGTTATGAGGGAGCACTGCTGAGGTCCCACCTGGATTGCTGCATCCAATTCTTGGCTCCCCAGTACAAGTGTAATGTGGACATGTTGTAGACAGCCCAGCTGAAGGCTAAGATGATGAAGGACCTGGAACATCCCTCCTTTGAGGAGAGGCTGGGAGAGCTGGGACTCTTTGGCCTGGTGAAGAGAAGGCTCAGGGAGATCTTAGCAATGTGTAAAAAAATACCTGAAGGGAGGACATAAGGGAGGCAGAGCCAGTATTTTTTTTCTGTGCTGAATAGTGATGGGACAGGAAGGCATGGGCACAAACTGAAACACTAAAGATGCCCTCTAAACATCTTTTTTAATGTGAGGGTGGCTGAGGACAGCTTCAATAGGGAAGTCAGGAAGTTTCCAGCCTTGGAGGTATTTTGAAGTCCCCTGGCCATGGTCCTGGGCAGCCAGCTCCAGGTGACCCTCTCTGAGCAGTGGGGTTGGACCAGATGACCCCCAGAGGTCCCTTACTATTGTGTTCCAGTGAAGCTGATTTTTTTACATTTGTTAGGAAAAAAGCAAAAACGTGTTAAGGTGCTGTTTGGTGACTTAAGGGTTTGTGGCACCAATGGGTTTACTGGAACTGGAAAAAACCCTAAGAGTCAAGCAGTCATTTCTTCTTCTTATAAATTCTGTGTTATTTATGCTGCTTATTGTACCTACCTTATAAAAAGATCCTCTTCTTTCAAATGTAGGGTTTTCAAAGGCTGAAGAGCAAAATCTGGCATCTCTGCTTCTGCACTGTGCCCAGCTGAGAAATGGCATCCAACAGATCCAGTGTATTAAACAGGTACAGTTTCACTGATGTTGGTGTGGCTTTTGGTAATTGAGAATGAGTCCTGTGCACTGTTAATGGCAAACACAGCTCTAAAATAGACTTCTAATGTTTCTTACATTCCTGGAAACACAGAAAAAACAGTTGCACATGCATCAGGTAGAAATGTAGTTCCAGTACTTAATTAGAAAGGGCCACGGTTACTGAAAATGGTGGGAGGCAAGTGACACCAAGTTTCCTATTTTGTATGGCTTTTTTTTTTGGTTTTAGAGGTGTTCTTGGAACGTTATTTGGACTTGAAACTCAAGGGGAAATGGTAAAGAGGGGACAGTTTTGCACCATATGCTTGGATGAGAGGGAAATCTGCCCCTGTTAAAAATGGTATATCCAGAGTTTTTTGTTCATCATGTGTTCTTTTGATTATAGATTATGCCATTGGTGAAGCAGATGGATCAGAACTCTGCAGATGATCCCATGGTTAAAGCTTGTTTGGATGTTATGGGAGAGATATATTTTTCACTGGGTGCAAAGAATCCTTTGAAGAAAGTATTAGCAAGGTAAAAGATTGAGTAGTTAGCCTTTATTTTTTTTGTTAACGTTTTCCTTATCTGTAAGTCAGTAATTTGTCATTCACTATAAATTGGTGTAACTTAATTACTGGAAAATTTTAGTAATTAATGTTTGCATATGTACTGTTTTTTCTTTCTAAGTTAAAAATCTTAATTATAAATAACATATCATTGGATAAATAACTTCAAAGTGAAGCATTGTTTTGACCTATTTCATTATTGGAAAGACAACATAGCATGTAATTAGCAGTTTGAGCTTTAAAATCCAATGTTAGAATAGGAATTTAAAACACAGAATGTCAGCTTTGTCAAGAGAAGATGGTTCAGAGAATTCTAAGTAAATTGTGGCTTCTTGTGCCTATTCTTATTGCAATTATTTTTTTTTATTGCACAATTATTGCTGTATTTCTTTAGTGAATTTATTATAGCCTTAGCATTTCTTAAGATCTAGTGCTGAGCTGCCTTCCTTTCTTTGTCTGAAAACATTCAGACTGTCCCGCTGCGGTGCAGGGCTTCCATCCTGGATTTGGTTGCAGCCACCCCAAAGCTCTGCACCCCTCTGACAGGTTTTCTAGCTGCAAACTGAGAATGTGCACATTAATTTTAAAACAGATGAGGTTTTCATGTAGGAAGAGACATTTGTCTGTGTACTGGAGTTTTAGCTGACGTGAATTTTGGTGCAGTGGATGTTAGAACACCTCAGGAAAACCAAACTAAATGTGCTGTTTCTTCATGTTGCAGTTCATTGAATGGTCTTCCTGGACATCTGATGATGCCAGCTGTGCAAAGCTTTGTGTGCTGCCTTCGGGAAGAGCTGAAAACCACAGATGTGTATCTGTACAGGAAGGTGCTGGACAACCTTGCTTCCTGTATGGAGGACTTCAGCTTAGGTACAGTGACATCAAATGCCTTCTGGTTCAATTTGCTCAGCACTGGTGCCACACTTGATAGGAATGTTTGCAGTTATGTAGAATAGACAGTACTGGCTGGTACTCAGCACTTAAAATGTATTTTCTTTCCTCTAGGTAGGGCCTGTATTAAGAACCTCTTTGAAGAAGGTAAGGTCACATTTATATTAAAAATATGCTTTGCTGCAGGTTATTGGGGGAGGAGTGTGTGTGTGGAGTGACATGAAGTAGACATGAAGATCTATCACATCTGATTTCCTCCTGGTTAATTTTCAGTTAACTAGTATCCTTAAGTGATACTTTTTTGTGAAAGACAAGACTTTGATTTATACCTTTAATTTTCAGGGGTCAGTTTTGCTTTACTGGGCAACTCTGATACAAGTCTGAGTACCAGTGAGCAGTTCTGGTGGGGAGAGTCAGTATCTCACAGCATTGGGCCAAGTGGGTTGGAAACTTATTTTGTACCAGGTTATTGCAAAACAGTTGGAGATTTTGTTTTAGCATTGCTTGTGTTTGTCTGTACTGAAATATCAGTTTAATTTGTTGGTGGAATGTAAGAATCACCACTGTATGGGAAACTATTAATTGTAGCTGGATGTGTGTGAAGTATTGAGATGTAGGTGTGATTGCTTTGCTGGAAATTCTCTGTTCTATTTCTCTTGTAAGTAAATTTATACCATAATTATTTTCACTAGTTCTTCAGTTTCTGCAGAAGTTGCTGCTTGACATGCAGGAAGAAAACAGGCAAGTGAATTCAACAGAACCTCTATTTCATCTGGTTTTATTTCCCTCTTGCAAGATTGTTTGGTTTGAAATATCACTTTGGTGGCTATACATTGATGAAAGATGGGAATATTATTTTACAGTGGTGCAGATTTTAAATAAAAACTGTTACTTTCTTTGCTGGCAGTATGATAATATAAGAGAGGTAAGGCACTGATACTGTTAGAGCTACTGCTAAGGGAGGCCTTTAAGTTGAGGTTTTGCTATCTGAATTGTGACTAAACAGTGTAATTAATAGATGTAAAATTCAGGTAGAGTAAAACTATTTCATGTTCCTTGAGTGTTTAATTCAGTATTGATCTACTTGACATTTTCCAGCATTTCAGAAACTGAGGCTTCTTCACTGTGGTCTCTCATTCTGTACTGAGAGGAGAAGGGTACTTAATGAAGTGTTTTGTACACTGAAAGTTTAGCTATTTTCTGTATTCATGTTAGAAGAACATGAAGAAATCATAGAAATCATAGAAATAGATCCCCAGACATATCCTTTGTACATGGAGGAACTGCTTGAAAAATTAGAAAAGAGCAGCACCGCGTTCTCTTGGCCTTTTTGGAAAGTTTCTGGAAAAGTTCAGCTCTGCTCAGGCAGAACCACGTGAATGAAAGTTTGTCACAGGAACCTGCAGAAAATGTAGCAGAATTTGTCATTTTTGTTTGTTAAGTTCATTTTAACAAGCTACCTTTGAGTCTGCTCCTTGTTTTCCTGTAGTTACATATCTAATAACTCAAACAAAAAAATTAGTTTTTACTATTAATTCTATCTAAAGTTGGCAGAATATGGTTTTCTTGGGAGGGTGAAGAATGGTTTTAATTTGTTTTTTGTGTGCTTGCTTGTCTCTCTTTTTTTTTTTTTTCCCCCACAGAAAGAATCATGGAAATCGTATTGTTCAGACTCAACTGATGCACGATTTACTGATAGCCATTAAAGTTTCAATGATGCTTGTACAGAAATTGCAAGAAAATATCCAGGGAAGTCTTTGGAAACACAGTGAATCTTCTGTTTGGCAAAGTATGTGTAGTTTACTGAAAAGTTCCACAATCTTCCTAATGGATGGTAAGTTTGGTAACATTCAAACCCTAGTATTTTTATGAACTTATTGTCTTTGTAGTAAACAACCTGTAGTATAAAAACTTAATTTAGCTTGCATGGAAATTGAACTACTGAGAGTAATGGTAGTGGGACCAGTAGTTGGTTTTTTGGTGAACTATGATTTCTAGATTGCAGTTTTGGAGTGTACAGTTTAACTTATCCTGCTACAAAAACCAAAATTAATGCTGTTACTAATAATTCAAAAACTAACAGAAATGCTTTTGAGTCACCAAGTGTCTGTGCCTACCAAAAATATCTATATCTCTATGAAATATGCTGTCAGAACTATTTATGGGCACACCATAACTTCTCATGCAGATGTTTTTATGTAGTAGAATCTAACATGTCACTAGTCTCTGCCACAGCCATACTTGCCTCAATGGGCAGTCCTGTGTTTTATTCTGTCAAAGATATTAGCAGTTTCTTACTACACTGGAGGACAGAGTTATTAGTATTTGCTATCCAGGTGGGCACTACAGATTTGTGATGGTACAGCTACAAGTAGTCTAGGAAAATTCAATACCATCTTTTACGATTTTGCTGCATAGTTCTAGCACACAGTGTTTGCTGCATTCTAATGTAAAATCTCTTTGCTGTGTAGCAACGCTTCTGCAGACTGTTCAGACAACCTCAGGACTGGCTGTTGTTCTCTTTACCAGAGCTATGTATGAACCAGTTGAGGAATTACCTTCATTGGTAAGTATATTTCCTGGCTGCAGACTGTGCAATATCATGGTGTTGCTACCCTGTGCTGTCAGTGTTGGCTGGAGGCTTTGCTGATGCAGGTACCAGGGCTTGCCATCCTCTCTGTCAGTCCTTAGCTGGAGTACATTCCTTTCTTCTCTCCTTGCTATGTGAAGTAATAAGACTTGGGTTTTGAATTTGACAAACGCTATTTACAAGAAATCTTTTTGGATCTCTCAAGCTATGCACAAAGCAGGTTTTCTGCTGTGCTGAAGTGCTGTAATGGGTGTGCTTTTGGTGTTCCAGATCAGTGGCTTGCTCCTTGGGACGGTGGAGCACTCAGGCGTGCCAGCGTGGTTCGCGAGGAGCTGCGGGGTTCTGTGCACGGCGCAACTCCCGCACTCGGTCCTGCTCTTCCTTTGCCATGGAGCACTGGCTATGCTGGACTGGAAAAACGGCAGCATGGGTGGAAATGGAGAGAAACTGTTACTAGATATTGCATCGGTCTTGTTGTCTTTGAGTTCAGAGTAAGTTTGTGTTTAATCCGTGTTGTTTCATGTTTGGGAGTAAAGGTTTATCTTTTTAATTCTATTTTTGTGTGACCCCTGTGGTGCTGGTGGAATATCTCTGATGTTTTCAGTGTAATGACACTAGGTTTTGCCACGGATCATGCAGTCTTTTTAATATATTCATAAAAACTCTGTAAATTTGAAAAATATAATCATATTGCATATGTAGTCCTAAGTTTCAGTTCTTTTCTTGCATGCTAAAATTTTGTTTTCTAACCAGAATGGGATACATTTATTAATTCCTGTATGGCAAAGTGTGTCAGTATCAGTTCTTATGTAGAGAGATAAACTTCAGTTTCAGGACCTCACATTCCCTCCTTCTGAAAGTTCAGAGGAAAGCAAAGTGTGCTAGTGAGTGGAATACTAGAAGTAAGATGAGTTTTAGTTGTTTTTTTTCTAGCTGCAAGCATTGACTGCTTGCATCTAAGGGGCCACCAGCACTATTGGATTGGAGGTTAAAACGTGTATTCAGTTCAGCCTTTGACTGTGCCTTGGAGATGAGTTTGGAGATTTTGTTTTTGCACATAGGAGACTCAGTTTTGATGGTTTTATATGTTAATGAAAATTTTTCCTCACATTTGCAAGAAGCATGCAACAACAAAATGCTGCTCATATGTTAGCAAATGAATAGTATTTTTTATTTTTTTGTTCTACTGTTGTGGGGCTTGTATGGTTTCTTTTCCCCATTGTTAGGGGGTTCAGCTGCAACCACTTAATGGTAACTACTTAAATGTAACAAGCACATCAGGTAACTGACCGTGTACTTGGCAGCATCCAGTTGATCACTTCTGTGTTCATTCCTTTTCCTCCATGAATGGCTTGTGTCTCCTAACCTGTTTTCATGTAAGGTAAATGAATGTGATGAATTGTAGTTCTGAAATACGGGGTTTTTTTTTATACTGATAAATGAAGATAATGAATTTTTTTGTGTTTGTTCTTTTTGAAAGGTTGAAAGAATCCAGTGTGGCTACATCTTTGTCTAGAATCCTTGCTATTTGGACTAGTTCAGCACTGGCTGCCCTTGTTTCAGGCTCTCCAGATCTAAAAATCAAACTTAATGGGAACTCTGATATAATTGGGAAGCTGCTAGAGTACATTTATACACACTGGGACCACCCTCTGGATGCCATCAGACACCAAACCAAATTGATTTTCAAGAATCTTCTTCAGATACACCAAACCACCATTGCTGGATCCAATGGAAAATCAGACCCATTCTTTGCAAGGCTGATAAAGCATTTACTGAGCTTGGATTGGCATGTCAAAGGGAAATATGCTTCTCTTGGCTGTCTGGTGGAGTGTGTGGGCACTGAAAATATACTGCAGTTGGACAGAACAATTCCAGTACAAATCCTGGATGTGATGAGTGATCAATCTCTTGCACCTTATGCTAGTGATCTTCTGGAAACCATGTTTACAAATCACAAGGCCCATTTTACTCTGAGTTTTCAGGAAGGCACCTGGATTGACCAGTGGCACAACATCTGGGTTTCTCCTCTTCTGGTAATACTGTGTGAAGGGAACCATGACCAAACTACTTATATAATAGATTACTATTTACCAAAATTGCTCAAATGTAACCCTGACAGTCTGAGCTACATGATAAGAATTCTTCAGGCCTCTGCAGATGCTAATCTGGGTAAGAAAATAAACTTTGTTTTTGTAATTATGATTTGATTAAAAAAAAGAAATCTTAGCTGTCTGATTTCTGGTCTGTTATTATTGTTAGAATTAATTTGGGAGAAAAATTCCAGATCCTTATTATTGATATTAGTATTTCAAGGTGAAAGTCATAATAATCGTAAGTGTGTCTTCCTGCCATGAGCAAAATCCTTCTGGGGGTGCCTTATGGTTCTCTTTACCAGGATTTGTTAAATTCCTGTATTTTCTACTACTAGTTTTCTTTTATTTCTTACACAGGTGTGTCCAGTAACAGATTTTTTTTTTCTTGTAAATATGTGGATACAAGATTTATGACCCTCTTGTTTTGAAGTAATTTAGTGTGACTCTAAAATAATGGCTTGTGAAACCTCACAGGGCCTTTTTGAGATTTTTGAGACAAAGCTTTTTGGGAACCAGGTCATTTAAAACCAGTTTAATCTATAGCAGCCCTGTCTTTTGGGATTTATGGAGTAGGAATAAAAGAGGGTGGGTCATGTGTTGAAAGTATTGGGAGTTTCTGACAAGCGCTGCAAATAGTACATTGCTTGTGTTAATCAAACAGTAATTATTACTGGTTTTCATTTTTTTTAGGCTCTTGCAGTACTAGAGGAGCTCTTGGAGCATTAATGGCATGCTTGAGAACAGCCAGGGCTCATGGACACCTGGAGCTTTCAAATATCATGAGCAGTGGTCTTTTATCCACTGAGTGTATAAAACAGGGTCTAGTTCATCAGCACAGCCAGGTAAAGGGACAACTGTTTGTCTGTCCTTTAAATTAGAATGATTTCTTTGATCATGATTAATACAACACTGTTAGTGTTGTATTAAAATAAATCATAGGTCATCATAGGTGTCAGTAACTCTTTTGTGGTGAACTTTTAAATATCTTTCAGGTTTGCATTGATGCTTTAGGTTTGCTTTGTGAAACCCATCGTACTACAGAAATTGTGTCTCTGGAAGAAATGCAACTAATTCAGTTTTTTATGATGTACAACTTGAACAACCAATCTCCTTCTGTAAGGCAACAGATCATTTCTCTGCTGAGAAAGGTAATTTCAAACTACAGGCAATGTCTAATGTGCCTCTCTTATGTTAGTTGTAACACCATTTAAAAAAGAAATAATAATGGGTGTGTTATGAAGTTGCTCATTGGAAGGAGTGGAAGCTCTAGGACCAGGGCTGTATTACCCAACTGAATGGTGTTAAGTCATCACAGGCAAGGATGGCTTAAACAAAATATTATGTGGCAGAGGCTGGGTAACTCTGTCGTGGATGGTGGTGGGTGTTGTGTGACCTGCCAGCACCTGCACACTTTGCTAACAGCAAAGCCATGTGCCCTGGAGTCAGCAGTGACTTGTGTTGGTCACTGCATCACCCTCAGAAAGCTGACCTGGAAAGGCAAGTAGAAGAATACTCAGCATGATGTGGCTGTGCCATTGCAGTCTGCAGGGAGTGAGTCTCTCCGTCTGGGGGAAGTTGCCAAGGTCACATATAGCTCGTGGTAGAAGGATGGGGATAAAATCAGGAACCGTGTTTGTATAAAAAACATCTTGGAAGATGTTTATGGCAAAAGAAGGCAGTGTGGAAGGAGAAAATAACTGATTTGAGAAGGGGGAAAAATGAGGGGCTCAGTTTGGCAAAAACAAAAGAGAAATCCCATCTTTCCTTTCTTACCTGGTGCAGACTGAGGAACATGAGCTGGAAAAGTCTTGCTGGATGGGAGTGTGATAGGAAATATTACTTATGGGTAGTAAAAGAGGTGGAGGAAGCACTTTTGAAGTGAGTCAAACTCTAAGACACTGAAGCTGTAGAAATTATCTGCATTGAGTTTTTTATAGATGAACACAATTCCGCAGAAAATGAGGTAGGAGGAGAAGGTTTGGCATGAATTTAAGAAGAGAGATGGAAGAAGGTGTTGGAAGTGTAGAGGGAGGAGAGAAAAATTGGTCACAAAAGAGATGGGAAGCAAAACGTTGGGTTTGGAGTAGAGAGGGAAGGATCTGTTCTGTGTTACTGTGTGCAAACTTCCTAAAAATTACAAGCAATGTGATTTGGAAAATAAGCTGAAAATCTGCCTTTGCCTTATTTCACTGTCAGTGATTCTTGTCTCACCTGTATTTTCTTTTGTTTTTAAAAGTTATTTTGCAGGATACAAGAAAGTTCTCAAGTGCTTTTTAAATTGGAGCAAAATAAAACCAAGCAAGAGTTGGTTGAGAACTCCACTAAAATGCCTCCTTCGAGGATTTTGCAGCAATACAAAGTAAGTAGACTGCTAGAGATGCAGGTAGTAGAGGTGGGATAGCATTTCTGGGAGCTCATTGTTCCTGAGCACCACTGGGTAAGTCAGGTTCTGTGTGTGTGTTAGGCAATAGTGCAGTGCAGAAGGAAAAAGCCTGTAAAGCTTTAGTAGTGCTGAAGAACTTGTCCTCTGTGGTGCACCTGTGCAAGTTTATTTTGACTGAATGTACTGTTGTTGATGAACTGAATGCCCATTGGTATTTGGAAGATGTCTTTAAAGTAAATTTTGTTTGAAACCAGTAAAGGTTATTTTGTAAGGGATTTATCTGTGATGTGCATTGAAGCAGCAGTAAGTGAGGAATGGCTGGAGACGTACCCTCAATCCAAATTAAAAAAAAAAAAAAAATTGGGTAAATATCCTGTCATCTGTTGGCCATTTAATAGTGAGCTTTAAATGAGGTGTGTTACTTGGACTTAAAATAGAGATCAGTTGAGCTCCAGTCTTTTTCTAGGTCTCCAGAATAATCAGTGAGTGAGAGAATGAATTACAAGAGCTTTAGCATGAAGACATCTTTTGCATGTGTTCTTTTTATTCTGTTTAAAGGCTCACATGATCAGTTTCTTAGTGTCAGTCTGTTCCTTGAGTTCTGCTCTTTTTGGTCAGCTAATTTTCAAGATTCAATACAATAGCTGTCTTTTTGTGGGGCTGGGGAAGGGAAACTTGTATTTAAAAACCCATGTGATTGTCCAGCCTTCACTGTACTCTAAGAAACAAGAAACTCTGTCTATACTGTGAATGTTTGCCTCCTGTTTTTCCGAAATTATCTATAAGGTCTTAAGTTTCGGGGTAAAGCAGAATGCTGTGAATTCAGTTACTTAGGCTTTTGTTTGTAGGGCAGCAAGCAAACGGTCTTAATTTTTTCCTTGCCTTTTTTTCCCCCCAGGATTTCATGTCATCTGTATGTGCCAGACTCTTTGAGGTGTTGTTTCCTGGTTCATCACACCCAACCAGGTTTTCTGCACTAAGTATTTTGGAATCAATAGCAGAAATATTTTCTGTTCCAAAAGGTAAGAAGTCTAATTTATAGACATTAATTTAGACTGTAGGAAGGGGAGGTATTGAAGAAGTGTCTTTTATGCCAGCTAGTCAGTTTCTATCAAAATAAAAGGGTATTCCTAGTCCTTAATTTCTATGGCATTTCCTGAGTTGCTTTTGTTTTACCTAAAGGGAGGATAGTAAGTTTTATTGGAAAAAGGAATATTGAAATAAATGCAAATAATTCCTTTTGCATATCTTCTGTAAATTTGGATTTTCTTGTGTAGCCTGTTTTTTTGGAAGGTTTATTTTTTTATTATGAAGAAGACTTCTGGACAAGTGTCTATTTTTCTGGACAAGTGTCTATGTATTTGTTAACTTCACTCCTTTTTCCTGCACATGTATCTTGAAATAGCTTGAAATGCTGAATTCCCAAAAAACTCTTGATTGAAAAATATTGCATATCCTCATGATACTGTGCTAAATAAATATCAGTTTTATTGTCAAGTTAATTATGATGTGCTGGTGTTATTTTAAATTTCCTTCATGATTTTATGACAATCTTAATTCCAGAAGTATTTCTTAGAGCCTTGGAGTATTGATATTCTTGCTAAGTCTTGTCTCTGGATCAAATTGCCAACATAAAAATCTGTTTCAGTCCTAAATTGTAATGCTTTTCTTTAAAGAAATGAGTTGTCTAAGGTTGAAGTTAATTTTGAGAGGGAATAAAAGATGCCATCTTGCTAAAACATTTCTCAAAACCCCTTGATAAATGAACACATTCATGTTGTTATTATGAGTATGTAGTATATTGCTTTTTTAAAAAATAGAAGGTTATTCTCAGTTGTATATAATAGCAGCTGAGGATTTTATAAATTGGAAATTACTTCTGTAAAGGTGATTCAGCTTTTGTGTTCTGTGCTGTATTATGGTGCAGTTGTTTACATCCTAAAATTTCTGCCTTCTTTACAGCATTAAGTCAAGTCACCAGAATTCATAACTTTTTTATATCAAAATTAAAAGCAAAAGAAATTGTAATGGCTTACATATTAAGGGATTATTCCTATGACAAAATAATTCAAATGACCAAATGCCAAAACACACTGAAGCTTTCAACCTCTTTTTTGAAAGGAATTTTTTTCTAATATTACATACTTACAGGAAAAGAGTTTTTAAGCAAAACTAAAGATTATTTTTAATGCTGAATTTAAAAGGAGTAAATGAGATTCTGTTTTTGGCAAGAAGTTATTTTCTGTATTACTAAGAGTAATTTTTAAAATAATGTAAGCCTTTTTTATTCCTAACAATGGTAAATATGCTATTTTAAGACCTATTAAGAGAATTAATATTAAAATAATAATTTAGCTAAAATTTTAATGCTTCTTTTGGTATAGCAAAGCAGAATGTGAAGACAGTGCTTATTCTGGAAGGAGTTACAGCACAACTATCTAAGGCATGAATTTCTTTGAACAGGCCAGGCACAAGTTTTTCAGTTGGATCAGGAGATGGATTCTGCTCGTGTCCAAACTTTGATCCAGTGTTTTGCCAGTACTTTTGAGGAAGTAAAAATTCTGGCATTTAGACTTTTGATGAAACTACGTGATGTTGCATTGAATTTACAGGTAGGAACTTGAAGAGTTTTAGAGGGAGTAATTTTGTGGCAGATGAATGTTCTGTGGTCTATCAGGTGCTTGTGTTAGGTACTGAGCAGGAATCCTGAACTTTGGAAGCTGGTCCAAGTTGCCTGCAGTAGTGTGCATCACTAACACCTTCTGTATATTTTTATACAGCTTCTGCCCTTACCTAAGGAGGCTTGTTAATGGATGAAGGAGTTTGGGAAGTTCCTTGGGTATGACTGTGAACTATCAGAGAAATAGTTAATGCAAGCTCTTGGCTTGGTGTGACTTCCCTTGGTAAATGATTGAGGCATTTTGACTTGGTTACTCTTGTAGTCTTAGGAAATTCAGCTTCCTGTTTCCTTTCCTTTCTGATTGATCTCAGATTTCATTATCTGATTGGGTTTTTTTTTGATTTCTCACAAATTTTGCACTTTGAATTGATACTGATTTGTCTGTAATAACTTCATGAAAAGTTATTTTTAAATCCATCAATACAGATGAACAATTACTGTTACCAAGTAAACTATGCTTCTCTTCAATGTCCATTAGCAGATAAAATACAGTAATTTGAAAAAAAAAATATTTTCCTGTGAGGTGCAGTGTGATTGAATACTGCTTTATAAAAGGCTGTCCCCATCCTCAATGTCTACGTAATTGTATTCCTGCTAAATACACGCATGTTTTGAGTGTAAGGTGATCAATGCACAAAACAAGTGTTTCCTAGAAATACATGCTAGCAAACTTAATGCAAAGCAGGTTCTTAGATTCCAGGGTGGTAGGAAGCTTAATTAAATCAATCTGGAAGCTCAGTTAAATGAGCAATATCACTGCTTTGTTGTTTTTTGTTTTTTTTTCCCCAGCATCCTGAAAATCTAGATCTTTTATTCCAAGCAGCAATTGATCTTAGCACAAGCACCAAGCCATATGATTGTGTCACTGCTTCATATTTGTTGAACTTTTTAATACATCACAAAGGACTGCAGCACATTTGTTTAGGAAAATGGCTTGAGGATAACCCCCAGATGGATGAAAACACATCAGTGAGTACAGTGGAGCAGAACACTTTGGCAGGTAAGATTTTGAGGGAGAAGTTTTTTATATATTTACTGAACGTTTGCTGCTTTTCCGTAGGGCTTTTGGTAGGAGGCTTAGTACGAGATGCTTATTTGTAACAGGATTTTAAGTAGATTCTATTCTGCTGTGAAGAAGCCAGGTTCTTTAGTGAGATCCTAATCTAGTCCTGTTTGTGTTGAGGCTGTTGAATATTCTGTAAGATGGCTTTTGTTATTATTTTGACCAGTGACATTTGCAAGTGCTGTGGAGGCCCAAGCAGTGAGCCTGGTGAAGCTGAGTGCACAAAGTGCAGGGAAGGACCCTCAGCTTCCCCTAGGAGCTCGCTTACCCACAGGGAAGGCAGCTGTACTTGGTCTGTGTTTGTTTCAGTACTCCCTGTTGGCAACACTGCCCCTTGGAGCTCTGTGCACCTGGACCCATTTTTCTGTGTGATTTGCACTCCTGCGAATACACATCCACAGTAATGAGGCTTTGTTCACATATGGAATATTTTTTTGGTTTAGTGCCCCTGGATGAAAGATGACAGGGCTCTAGATCTGGCAGGTTTGGCAGATTTGTTAATCAGGCTTTTTCTACCTTAAGTAATCTTCAGTGAAACGAAAATACTTAAATTCAGTATTTGTTAATACTTTCTTCATATGCAATAAATAAAGAATTTTGAGACATGATTGTGGTTGCCATAAGTGAAGGAAGTGGGTGGGTAACCTCATGTCTCATTGCTCCGGGGTATCTGCTGTGGTGGTGATCCATGGTTCCTCGTTAGGATCTGTAATTTGTTCCAGTTCTGGCACTGAGATGTCACAAACTATAAATAGAATTAAGATAGGCACATGTCCTTGAAAATTTGTCAGGTTGTTTAGTAGAAAACATAAGGTTCAAATGTATAATTGTGAACTTTAAATCTTCAATATTCTGGTGTACTCATCACTGTATTAATGTGGCTGTAAGGGTGAAGACTGGCTTGCAGTATGGGGTAGGTAACTCCTTGTGACTTCATCATGAGCTCTGGGATTGTCCCTGAGCATAGGATGCAGGTTGTGCTTTTTACAGCTGCCATTTGGTTCAGAGAGATAGATTAAATTGATTGGAACAAATATTGTTGAAGTTCAGGTAACTGAAAATCAATGATAACATATATTTCAATGACAAAAGAGGGAAAAGTATAATAAAGGAAATTGCTGTGCATATTCCACTGAATTGTTGTGTACACGGGTTTTATTCCTATTTCTTAAAGCAGATTTGTTTCTTAAAAAATACAGTATATGAATGTTCAGTGCAAATCTGTGCTTTAAAATATTTTAGTTACCAAGATTTTACTGGCAAATGTTGAAGAAGAAATACTCCAAGCCAAGAAGTCTCTGCTTCAAGCAGCAGCATCATTCCCCATGTATGGGAGAGTGCACTGTATAACTGGGGCTTTGCAGCAATTACCCTTCAAGTAAGTAAGATGGACTAAATTAAGTTGTAACTCCATATTTAATAAATCACACTAAATGGGAAGCTGTAACTCCGTGTTTAAGTGCAATAGAAGCACTGTTAAGGAGAACAGAAAATCATGCAGTGTTATTTATAAGGAAATCCAGTACCTGTGGCTTTCAGAACTCTTGCTGGCTGCTGCAGTGTGTGATACTTCCTTTGTATGTGTTAAACTCAGCCTTAAACCTTCTCAATCTCTACCTTATTTATGGTTTTCATAAATACTTTTGCAGAAGTGTTTGTAATTTTGCTTTCTTTTAAATACGGAATTATTTTTAATCCATGTTGTGTTTTGGTTGTGATTT
>VXBQ01000050.1:304166-441652 GCA_013400175.1 Phainopepla nitens
TTTTGTTTTGTTTTTTAGGCAAAGACAGGCAAGTGTGTGATGTCACAGCTCAAATGGTTCTTGTATGTTGCTGGAGAAGCATGAAGGAAGTATCTCTGCTCTTAGGGACACTGTGTAAACTTTTGCCTTCACAGGCTACATCTGAACCTTCAGATGGGTTGATTACTGTAG
Source organism: Phainopepla nitens (assembly GCA_013400175.1). Taxonomy (NCBI): domain Eukaryota; kingdom Metazoa; phylum Chordata; class Aves; order Passeriformes; family Bombycillidae; genus Phainopepla; species Phainopepla nitens. Next base: position 304,338 of record VXBQ01000050.1, read on the forward strand.
AACAGGTAGGGAAATAATTTTTATTATAAAACTTGCAATTTCTAATTGGGTGGTGGTGAGGCAAAGGCAGTTTTCAGAAATTTTTTTTCTTAAATATTTGTTCTATTTGGGAAAAGTTATGGGTTTTAAATTCCTTTTAATTGCCATGGTCTAAGGGTTTTCTTTGTTATACTTTGTTATCAGTCCTATTTTGATCCAGCGGTACTGAAAGGATAACAACAGTAGAAACAAAGTGAAGTTATTATACGTAACTAACACACTCATTCACTCTAATTGTATTGAGTTGTTTATGAGATGTATGCTGTGTTTAGGGATACTGATGCCTGCTTGCCACCCTCCCCATTGTCTCTCTCTCAGGATATATTAGTCACTAATACAATTGCTGAAAAATCTTCTAAACTGACTTCATATTCAAAGTCTCTTTTGTGTCATTTTCAACTCTACATATTGGGATTCTGCTTAAAGATCTTCCTTAATTAGCCTTCAGAGTAAAGAATTCTCAAAGTCACACATGCTGGCTAGTCTTATTCTTATTTTCATCCTATCCATTGTTATGAGTAATTTGTATGTAATGTGACTATCTTTTTCTTCTGATTGTTTTGATGTGAGAGATCAGAAATGTTAATATGCCATCTGGGTCTCTTGCAGAATGTTGAGTTCAGTGTTTACAAGAAATTAGATTACCAGAGGCATTTATTTGGGAATTATTTTGTGTTAATTAAATTTCTCTTTTAATTGATGACCTTTTCATTTCCATATGTTTCAACAAAACCAGTTTGCATAGAAGACTGAAATATAAAAGTCCAACTACTTTGTAACCTCTTTTTCTTTCTAACAGAAAGCACTTAGTTTTTCCTTAGGTGTTAGGACTTTACATTTTAAAATAAAAAATAGCATTATGTACTGCAGATTTTATTTCTTATCTCATGTTGTGGTGCCATGGAAATAGTTTTGGTGTCTTTATTCTTGCACTGTCTCCAGCCTTCATGTTTTCATCTGGTTAACAGCTGTGCTTGTATTGTTGCTGAGGTCTGGAGGGCAGATGAGAGAACAGATACAGATTTCCACCATTATATTCCTTAATCTGCACCAAGTCAAAGAGGAATTGGAGTTTTTAGAATGAGTCAGTTCTAACTGTAGCATCTCTGTTTTTGGAAAGCAGACATTGATAGGTGCTCTTTCAGAAATAATTCGTTATTAGAGAGGAGCTGAACTTCCATTGGTCCTTGTGGGTCCCTTCCAGAGTAACTTGACGCTGGTGTCTGAATGGAAGGAAATGGTGACCAGGCTCATTCTGATGTCATACAGCCTCTCTGCTGTAGTATCACCAGTGGTACAGAGCTCATCACCAGAGGGTCTTATTCCAATGGACAGTGATCCAGGTAGAGAACCAAACAGAATCCCAAAATAATTCTTTTCAAATCTGATGCTTCTGAAGATCTGTCTTGCAGTCATTCAGAGGTAGACCAAGCACCCCTCCCTTTCAGCTTCTCATTTTATGTCATAATTTTAGGTCTTTCTTTTAATTTCTGATAAAGTTTTCTTGACTTTTTCACTAAAAAACCCACAAGCGTTTGCAGACTGTGTTGTTGCATCTCTTTCAAAACGGGACTGTAAATTCTGGTTTACTTCTTTAATTGTTCTAATCACCATAGAACCTTGTTATGGGTTTTCTTTTTAACGCCAGTAGCTTTCTTTTGTACTTATATACCCAAAAGGAATTACATAAGTATAAAGGACTGGAAGTAGAAGACAAAACTATCTTAAATATCCCTCTTGTTTAATGTGCAGAAAGTGCAGCTCGCCTGCAGATGATTCTTCATGAGATACAACCACAGGACACAAATGATTATTTCATACAAGCAAAAATTCTGAAAGAACACTGCAATGAAGAATCTGAAGAGCCAGCTGACCAGAGGCCAATGAAAAATATTTGCATGGAAATGAGAGGTAAATCCAAGGCCTACATTAGTAATTATATCACGGTGTTTTTTTATAGAGGAAGCATTTTATGTGGATGATCAGTTGGAAATTACTTACTTGTGTAATGTTTCAGTTCTTACTGTCAGAAGCTAGTATCCATGGACATGGTTTTAAAGACTAATTCACTATGCTTCTGGAAGACTGTGGTTAATCTCTCAAGACACAAGTGACAATTAGTTATTTTCATACTGGCCCAGATTCTGTTGCCTTAACTGCACTGGCCAGGTAATCTTGAACACCTTTTCTATCAAGCAATGCTTCTAATGTATTTCTTGTTGAGAACTGTAACCACGATTTTCCTCTCCAGTGTACACGAGGCTAGTGGAGACTATGTTCATGCAATACAGCTTGTTGCATGAAATTACAGAAGCAGAAACTTCAGTTTGAAAGATTCCAGTGGTAAAACGTTAGCTAGCTGTGTTTGCCTGTTTTAATGAATAGCAGCTATGAAATTGAACCTTACAACGATAAAGAAATTGTAAACTTTGGTATCTTTAGTGTAGGCCAGAATAAATGTATAGCATACCCGTAAGTTTTAAAATGCGATGGTTTATGCAAGCTTTTGAACTTCCTTTCCGCGGTTGTTTTTCCTGGGTTTGAAACAGCTCGGTGGGGTGGTGTGTTTTCTCTCGTGAGAAGGGGAAAACACGTGCAAGTGCCGCAGTGGCCGCCAGGTGGCGGCGGTGCGCCACAAACGCCTCCTCTGCCGGGAGGCGCCTGGGGAACGCGGGGAGCGATGGACGCGGGAATGGCTCCCTGCCCTTCCCTGCCCNAGGCAAGTGTGTGATGTCACAGCTCAAATGGTTCTTGTATGTTGCTGGAGAAGCATGAAGGAAGTATCTCTGCTCTTAGGGACACTGTGTAAACTTTTGCCTTCACAGGCTACATCTGAACCTTCAGATGGGTTGATTACTGTAGAACAGGTAGGGAAATAATTTTTATTATAAAACTTGCAATTTCTAATTGGGTGGTGGTGAGGCAAAGGCAGTTTTCAGAAATTTTTTTTCTTAAATATTTGTTCTATTTGGGAAAAGTTATGGGTTTTAAATTCCTTTTAATTGCCATGGTCTAAGGGTTTTCTTTGTTATACTTTGTTATCAGTCCTATTTTGATCCAGCGGTACTGAAAGGATAACAACAGTAGAAACAAAGTGAAGTTATTATACGTAACTAACACACTCATTCACTCTAATTGTATTGAGTTGTTTATGAGATGTATGCTGTGTTTAGGGATACTGATGCCTGCTTGCCACCCTCCCCATTGTCTCTCTCTCAGGATATATTAGTCACTAATACAATTGCTGAAAAATCTTCTAAACTGACTTCATATTCAAAGTCTCTTTTGTGTCATTTTCAACTCTACATATTGGGATTCTGCTTAAAGATCTTCCTTAATTAGCCTTCAGAGTAAAGAATTCTCAAAGTCACACATGCTGGCTAGTCTTATTCTTATTTTCATCCTATCCATTGTTATGAGTAATTTGTATGTAATGTGACTATCTTTTTCTTCTGATTGTTTTGATGTGAGAGATCAGAAATGTTAATATGCCATCTGGGTCTCTTGCAGAATGTTGAGTTCAGTGTTTACAAGAAATTAGATTACCAGAGGCATTTATTTGGGAATTATTTTGTGTTAATTAAATTTCTCTTTTAATTGATGACCTTTTCATTTCCATATGTTTCAACAAAACCAGTTTGCATAGAAGACTGAAATATAAAAGTCCAACTACTTTGTAACCTCTTTTTCTTTCTAACAGAAAGCACTTAGTTTTTCCTTAGGTGTTAGGACTTTACATTTTAAAATAAAAAATAGCATTATGTACTGCAGATTTTATTTCTTATCTCATGTTGTGGTGCCATGGAAATAGTTTTGGTGTCTTTATTCTTGCACTGTCTCCAGCCTTCATGTTTTCATCTGGTTAACAGCTGTGCTTGTATTGTTGCTGAGGTCTGGAGGGCAGATGAGAGAACAGATACAGATTTCCACCATTATATTCCTTAATCTGCACCAAGTCAAAGAGGAATTGGAGTTTTTAGAATGAGTCAGTTCTAACTGTAGCATCTCTGTTTTTGGAAAGCAGACATTGATAGGTGCTCTTTCAGAAATAATTCGTAATTAGAGAGGAGCTGAACTTCCATTGGTCCTTGTGGGTCCCTTCCAGCTCAGGATTTTCTGTGGTTCTATAAAGATACCTTCTTTTCCTATAGATGCCTCTTCAGCTTGTTTATGCTTCAGATGTCGTCTTGTAAAACAGAAGGCCTCCATTCTCATTTGAAGAATGCTAATGGATGTGAAGTGGGTTTGAAGTCCTGATTTTCCTCAGGCCTGCGAGGAAATACACAAAGAAAAATGCAGGCATTTTCTCTGTATTTTTTGTAACTTTAGGTCATTACCGTGCCTTGTACAAAAAAAGGTGGTTTCATCAGAAATGAAAAAAATGTCAATGCCATGACTGCTGGGACTTGAGACTTCCTAAACACTTTTCAGTGCTGACAAATAAGCAAATTGGATTTTCTTATCTTATGCACGTAGAACTTTTCTTTCAAGTTGCCAGTTCTTTTTCTTTGCTTTGTAACTATTGGAAGAGATTCAAGAATACAGAGAAGGAAAACTTTGGGAGAAACCTTGGTCAACTTGCCTTGAGCTGGGGCTAAGTAATTGTTGAGAAAAATCTGGTATCACCTCTTGGGCAGTGTGTGTCATCCTATTGCAAACCTGCCTCCTGTTGTACCGAGCTCCACATCTAAGTCACTAACTGCATTGAATTGGGCCTTAGGGGATTGATGCTGTCCTAAGTTATTCACCCAAAAGATCCCAGTGAGTGTTCAATTTGCTCACAGTCTTCTAGTTGATCATACCTGCTTTTTAAAGGAGCATGCAGATGGAAGGACAGTGTCTTCCAGTACTGGTGTGCATTAGGAAATGGCACAACAGAACTGCTTCCTGGAGGCAGTGTGGTGCTGGGGGCTGCTCTTTGCAGCAGTAGTGCTGCCTGTTGTGCTGTGTGCCTGTGCAGGAGTGGTTGGCAGGGAGGCAGTTCTGCATGATACTTTATTGTTACTTCATTGTTGTATGTAGGAAGTTGGGACAACACCAGATTTGCACTCTCCTTGTCTTTTGAGTAGGAGATTTGGTTTACGTGGGAGTTGTCAAAACATCAGCTGTTTTAAATGGTGGCCTTGTCTTTACAAAGAACAGGCATAGGAAGTGCAGACTACAGCTGGAGGAATCTCTCTATTCAAATGCATATTCTACTTTCCGTTTTCCATTTTTCCCCTAAAGTCCAGAGATGGTAGGCTCAGAGCTCTCAGAGCTCTTCCTGTTAAGAAAATCAATATAAATAGTGTCATGTAACCACCTGGTAATAGGATGGCATCTAATGAAGATTCTGTGTTGTTTTTGTCATATGACATGCAAATCATGAATGCTCCAAGTCTGGAAGAACATTTAGCTCTTCAAGTTCCTGTTTGTCTCACTTGGGAAGTTTTAAGACAGTTTTGGGAGATAAGCTTGCCAGAGCTGTGTCCCAAAGTGAAAGGCAGCAGAAGTAAAGACTTAGTTGTCCCATGGCCTGTATTCATCTTTTGAAACATCTTGGAGAGAATTTATATCTTGAATGCTCAGATTCTTGCCCTCAGCAGCAGGTGTGGCCATGTATGTTGTTGATTGTTGAATTAGTAAGATTCACTTGTTAAATTCTAAATTTCTGACCAAGAACTGAGTTATGTTGGTGCTGCTTCTAGCCTGTGAGTTCAGTTTGATGCAAGCTTCTAGTCAGTGTGGCCAATACGAGAAGCTCAGAGGTATAAATAGTCAAGCTGGAAGTTCATGTGACCAAAAAAAAATATCCATATGAATTCCAGAAGTGTAAGTGTGGTGCTGGGACAGGCTGGTAAATTGATTTGCCTGTGTATGGATTTCTTGATTTTGTTTTGTTTAAGCACCTGGAGAATTGCTCTGTCCATGGGTCAGTTCCTTGTCAATAAAGGGCACTTACTCCTCCTTTTTGGACTAGATGGCTGAAATGAAACCCTGTGCCTACATAAACTACCTTAAAATCCACTCAGAAGTAACTCTTTTAGCTCAAATATCTGCAGTTACTGTGTGTTTTGCGTGAGTTGAGTTTTAGCTGCAGGAAATATGTAGACTGTCTCCGTTTTTTTTTTTTTTTTTTTAATTCTTGCAAGCTCATTTTTTAGGTGATACAAATTGCTTAACAGGAGGTTGAAAAACCACAAAAGTAGATATGACATTAACTTCCCTGACAACTTAATTACTTGTCAGGCTACTGAAGTATTAGAGTAATTGTATGAGTAACAGAACAAGCAGGATTTTGTAAGCAACTTGACGTGATTTTATGCATATTTTTATATGAAAGGTTTGAAGAAACTTTTACTGGAGAACTTCTGGAAAAGACTCCTGAAGTAAATTTTACATAAGGGCATTAAGTGTGTGCTATACATTTTAAACAAATTAAGTGAGAAGTTGGATTTAGACCTTGAAACTTGATGAGAATTAAAAGAAAAAAACCAAACCAAACAAACAAGACAGCCTGTGCTTTGTGGAATGAGATTGTGTGGATCTGTAAACATCCAAACAGATTTAAAAGCTTTATATTGTAATAGAGCTCTAGAAAATAATTATAAGTGAAAGTTTAGTAATCACACTTACAATTTTGATGCTTTTAAAAATAGCTTACATTATTACAACATGATCTTCATTTTAAAATTGTTTCAAATGGTCAACAGCAATTGTACAGAATTTTGGACCATTAGAAATTCGTATTTATCTATATATTACCTAATCTAATGTAGATTTGTTTCCCTTTGGTACAATTTTTGGAGTTTGAATTCTGTATCTTAAATATTTTTTAGGGTTTTTTTCTGCTGTTGTGCTTTTGTTGTCACTTTCTTTGGGGGTTTAGGCAAGAAGGTAGGCAAACAAGAAGGATTGTGCATTTGTTTCCCCTGAAAATCAAAGTTGTCCCTTTCTTCTCTTAAAATCTGAGTATGTCCATCACGGACAAATAATAAATTTAACGTCCTTTATATTTTTGGACTTTTTAAAAGAGTATAGAACTACCCCCTTAACTTTCAATAATGAGTGTAATATTTGTTATCATTAAGTAAGTGGTTGTTTATTATAGGACTTCTAGTTGCTTTTTGCCTGTATCAGTGATCCGTCCAACCAGGAGAGGATTGCTGCTTTGAACTGCAAAATATTTTGCATATATAAATAAATTATGTATATGTAATTTCAAATGGCTTAGTAACTTTTTTCTTTCTTTTTTAGGTTAAAAATATTGGTGATTACTTTAAACATCATCTACTGCAATCAAGGCACAGGGGGGCATTTGAATTGGCATATGCTGGCTTCGTGCAACTTACAGAAATGCTTTCCAGGTAGAAGATGGGCAACTTATTGTGTTTGTAATATAAGTTTTACCAAATTTTGGCATCAATCCTGGAACTGGCTGTGCAGGCAGATCTTTGCCTTCATGTGGATTTTATTTAAGTTTGGTGTAGGCAGGATTATGACAGTTACATGATGTCTGTGACTTGGACTGCAATACTTATGGTTAGAGATGGTGCTTAGGCATTGAAAAATGATACAGACATATAATGCTTGCTGCATTTTTCTTCATTTCTGGCATGTTAGTTTCCTGAACAGCTCTTAAAAACTCTTGGGAAAGTAGGAGTGTGGAGTTCTTCCATCTGACTCTCCTTTCTGGTCCTTTGTGAAAATCCATGCCAGACCTTTTACTTTAGCCAGGACATTTTCTTGGAAACTTCTATTACCTATCAGTGAGTTGGTTATTGTGACATTTGGAAGACTACCTGAGAGTGCATCACAGGGTGGGATGTGCACTCTGGCTTTTCTCTTTCCCCTTGTAACTTTATAGTTTCTTATAAGAACTAAATGAACAGAATTGTCCTGAGGTCTGGGCAAGATCACTGGAATTTCCATTACATGCTTAGTTACTGATTTCAAGTGCTGGTTATGTTTCTTTGTGGTATACAGTGTTTATATCCCATCCATGTTTTAATAAGACAAAATAAAATTTCTACTGACTAGGTAGAGTTTGGTGGGGGTTTTTGTTGTTGGGTTTTTTTTTTAATATGAAAGACCAGTCAGATTTTCAATTTGAAGTACCTGTATTTTCACACCAAGGCCAGGTTATGTAACCAGTGCTCCTCTTTTGCCCCACGTCAGCCAGTTTGAGGTGCAGATCTGTTTCTTCTGTATTTCATGCTGGAAGCTGTTTTGGTGCTTTTAGTGCAGACTGGCTAACTGATCAGGTGTCCCCTCAGAAAATTTTCTCAACAGAACTGAGGCTTGGTCTCTGCTACAGGATTCTGGGTGAGGCTGCTGCATCTGTGTACCAGCAATGCTGCAGTAATGGTATTTGACATGTGGTGTTCATTCTGTGTGCCAGTGGGATGTTGAACTGCATGCCATGATTCTCTGGGTCATCTCTCTCTCTCCAAGGTACATTATTTTCCTTCAGGTGATAGCAATCTGAGGGATTTCAAATTGGCCTGAGGAGATTGTCAGGCGCTCACACGACGTTGCTTTACACTTGGTTGTTTACGCAAAAAGGGAAACAAGAAACTTAATGCTTAACTTTTTGCCTGTCCTTATGTTTTACATACACTTGTTTAGAATTGGGGTGTTCTGTACCATGAAAACTTGGTTCAGAATGTTCTAAGGTGATGTAAGTTTTCTCCCATCAATGTGAAGAGAGTCTGGCCATCAGAGTAATACAGTTTAAAAGAAAAAGCAACCAATCAACAGACCTTTTACTGCCACTAGTCTACTTGAGAGGAGAAAGGAGGTAATCCAAACAAGTACAGCCCTGCTGGTCTGATCTCAGTCAATATGCAGGACTGTAGCAGAGGCCAAGTAAAAAGGAGGAAATAATGGAAAACATGTATAACATGCAGGCAGTTTATAGCAGACTTTCTGTTTTTCTTTAAATTTCAATTTTTAGGTTTCTTTTAAAAGCTGAGGCAAATAGAGTAGAGAAAATCTACCCAGACTTGGGAAAAGTTGCTGATGTGTTTGTTGCCTCTCTTGCTTTCTGCCATTGTATATAGTGGAGCACAATCCACTTATCAGCAGTCCTTATGTTAGGTTGAAAAATGAAGAACCAAGCCCGAGAGAACTCTGCTTGCCTGAAAATTATTCAAACATTAAGTGATACGTAATGTATCATCCAGAACAAAAGCCCTCCAAAATTAAGGAAGTTTCCTCTTCTGAATTAGCAGTTGTCCATTACAATTTTTTTTTTTGTTATCCATACTTCCTAGTATTTTTAAAGTTAAGATATTTCAAGTAGAGCAAATGTTCCTTTGGGAAAAAAGATTTATAAGAACTGGAGAGCAGCCCTGTGGAAGTACAGTCGTTTCAACGAAAGACAATATTTTCCAGGAACTACAGGTCTCAAGGCTTATATTTGTATTTAAAACAAAGGAGAAAGGAGACTGATACCAGAACAGGAAATGACTCTTTGATTTGGTACTCCAGGGATATGAGGAGTATTTTGAGACTCTCCTCCAAAAGGGGTGAATTAAGTCTCGGTGAATGCAGCTGCCTTGCAGGTCTGTTGATTGTCATGGAGTCTTTCCATGTCCCCTGCTGCAGCTGGGGGGCTCCATTTATTCGAGTGAATCTCAGCTGGCCTGCCCCTCGCCCTAGCTGAGAGGCTTGTGGGCACTCCTGAAGCACGTGTGTTGGAATCTCTGTTAATTTACTGCTGTGTCCACAAATGGCAGAGGAGAAAGATTTTGTCTGGGGTAGCTTATAGTAATGTACAACTTAGCATGATACCTTGTTGAACAGGATTGAACTCAAGATGTGCAGAAGCATCCCTGACACTTGAATTTGTTCCTTCTGTAAAACACTGAAAAATCTGCCACTAAGACTGTGTCAGATCCTTTTCCCAGGCATTTATGAATTACTCAGTTGAACATACTTCTTCACTTATTTATAACCAAGTACTTTTTTAAAACTTTATGCTGCGGTGTCTTGTATCTGAGCTTACTTTTAGCTATACAGTCCTTAAACACCAGTTGTTATAAGAACCAAAAGCAGACTTTTTTCTGGACAGGATGATGATATTCAGACCTGTTTGAGTTAGTGGTGAAAGAAAAATATTTCCTCTGCAGAGATTTCTTACAAACCTGATGAAATTGATCTGTCTTGAAATTTGGATGTAAATTGCTGAGTCTGCTCTAATATGCAAGTTACCATTCTTCTGTTTCCCTGTTGATAGTCCTTCTGGGAGTGTAGTGCTCCCTTTGTCATGCCTGCTTAATGTTGCCTGCAGCTGCACCTTCAGAAAACCATGCAGTTACATAACAAACAACATTCATATCAATTAAATAAGCAGTGTGTTCTTAAAAAGAGTATTTCCTGTCAAAGGCCTGGAGAAATTAAAAAATACTCATTTGGTCTGATAACGTGGTGGTTCAGAAAAGTCAGAAATCTGTTTGAAACTTGAAAACTTGAATCCCCTGTAATCCTTATTACTCAAGCAATTCCTCTGTCCCAAATGACGTTTTGCCTGCTTTGTATTTCTTTTATTCAGTGATCTCTGCTGAGAGATCAGGTAGATTTCTGGAAATCTGAAATGATATTGCAAAGCTGTGAGGGTAGGGCTTTGCTTCACTGAAGTTGCAGAATGTGAGGATAAGATTTGGGAAGATTAACTGTCATACAGCGCAATGTGTTTCCTTAGGAATAATTTATTTTGAACACTTTTAAGTGTTTGGTTGGAGCTTAAACATGGTGAGCACTATTTTAGGGGATGTAGTAAGTTAGGTCCATAATAGTTTTCTGGAGAAATGTAGTTTACTAAAAGAAAGATAAAAGAAAACTAGCATGCTTTTATTTTAAAAATGTTTCATCTGTCAGTATCAGTGAAAATTACTTATCTGTACCTACTCAGTGTCTGATCTTTAATATTTCTTTTGGGGAACTGGGAATAGACCCCTGCTAATTCTTTGCAGTAAACTTTGCTTCTATCTCATTTTGTTGCTCTGAAGTGACTGTAACTCTTTGCTTTCCCAGCCTGCTGTGGTCAGCCAGGAAGACTTGTAAAATGGAAATACCACTAATAGACTTTCTAGTGAAACTTACCAAAATGGTGAATAACTTGTTAGTAAAAGTTTAATCACAGATGTGTAGGAAAGGGTGTTAAGGGAGAGAAAGAAAGTGGAGGAGAAAAACTGTTCTTATAAATTGAGATGCTTGTAGTGTTAGAAAATACACGACATGAGGAAGTGTGAGATGCAATGTTAAGGCACTGCTCAGGTTGAAAATGTGTTAATTTTTAACACTGTTCATATTTTCCCCTCCCATTTTTTTTCCTGCTTGGTGTAAGAGAGAGATGGGATAATGATACTGTCTTTGTGAAATTTTGAAGCCATCTGAGGTTCTCTCTGCTCTGCTTTACTGATAGAGAAACCTCAAACCCTTCTCAGTGCACCTATATAATCTGGAAAATTTTGTTTCGCGTAGAGCAGATGCTATGAAAAGGAGGATGCAAGTGGAAGGACTTCATAGTTTCACAGGAGTTATTCTTAAAAACAGACTTAAAACTTGAATAATAATGTGTTCTTGAGGTTAGATTCTTGTCTGAGAAGTACCAGGGGCAGTATTGTGTCTATAAAAAATGGGAATCACATTACTTGTGTGAAAAAGAGTAATATTGCAGGCCTGTTGAGAGAGGAAAAAAATGGTGAAGAAACTCACTTTTTCCCTAGATAGGAACTGTTTACAGTGATTGGAAACACTGAATTCTGGATATGCGCTGTAGAAACATGCTTCTGGTCATGTGGTGTTTATGCCACAAGGCACTTGCATCCAGGAAGGCCAAATTCAAGATTGACTCGTTGTTAACACACCATTTATTTCAGATAGGAGAAAATACAGATATATGGCTTAGGTAGAGGAGTTTAGCTTGAACTTAGGGTTGGCAGGCTTTTGTACTCATTGGTAGTGACCACAGAGTTTGGGGCATGTATGAAATTGTTTTAACTGACAGATGAACAGACAGAAAATTGTGGGTTACACTTAATGTACTACATCTTAAGTAATTTGTGTATCAACTTACTGTGTTATATTTTCATTATCAATAGTATTTGTTTGATCTGGTAGAAATAATTACTATTTCGTTCTGGAAAATGACATTTGATCTTGAGGCTTTAATTTTTTTATTGTAAAACTTCGTTATTCTTAAAATTTAGGGCCACCTGTTTCTTATGACAATATTCTCCTTGCCAGACCACAAGGAGACAGAGCTGCCAAATGGAAGGGAGTAGTCATCTCCATTGCAAAGTCAATAGTCTCTAATGTTTCTAACTCTACAGCAGTAACTCTTTCACCTTCTAATACATAAAAGTGCATTGGTGGGTGACTGAACAAGGTAGAATTACTTGTGGCAGGATCAAAGCCATATGGCTTTAAGGGAGTCTGAAGTTTATTTGACTTCAGTATGCTTCTCCTCTTTCTAGTAATACTGAGAGGAGAAAAATCCCACAGTTTACTTAAGAATAAAATATTCAGAGTGCTACACAGCAACTTCTAAATATTTCCTTAATGCTTTACTTTGTGCTCCTCTGCACCCCAGCAGATGTAGGTATTTCTCATGGGGTGTTCGTGTGAATACTAAGATAACATACTGAAGAGAGATGAGCACTGTTCTGTGCATGATTGAATGGAGACATTTAAATTCTGCTTAGCTAGGAAGGTAAGACCAGGTGCCTCTGTGGTTGGAAGGAGCAGATTTTGCAGAATGTGTTGATGTGGATGAAGAGAACTGTAAAGTAGTGTCTTAACTGCTGAGACTTATGGAGGAGATGAGTGAGAAGCTTTGTGTGGTCTCAATCCTAGGGTTGTATCCTCATCGTGTACCCAAACGTGAGCAAGGAATCCTCCTGAAAGCATCCTGAAAGTAAGCAAGGGCAAGCCACTTCTCAGCACAAGAAAGAGAGTAGTTAAAGAAAAGAGAACTCACTGTGAGTTTCCAGGTTAATCTGATTGCTTCTGTCATAGGCTTGGGGCAGGAAGTGCTTTTCTCCTGTGCCATGCTATGAGGTGCTGTATCTCTTGTGAAGCCCCGTTCCTCTGGAGCTCTGGACTGGTGGTTTGTGTTCTGACTGCCCTTTTGAAGAGGTGCTGCCCTTAAAAAAAATGAGGAGAATGCCTGGTAGCAGTGTTGGAAATGTGGTGGAAATCCTGCAGGAATTACTGAAGAGTAAGAAGTATCCTGTGTCTTCTGCTGACCTGTCTGGCGCTTGCTGTGACCTCAGGTTTCTGCATTACTAATTCTCTGCTTATTTTGTAAAAGAAGGAAAGGAGGGTTTCGCTACAGGTTAAAGCCTCATTTATTGTTCACAATCAGGTTTTTAGCCTATGTAAATTCTTACTTTAATAAGAGGAGGATGAAGAAGAGAATAGATGCAGACCTTCCATTAGACTTTGGTTTTCCCATCAGTACCTGCTGCCTTTTACCTTTTGTTTTAAATTCTATTTCAGTCAGCCAGGTAGAAAACTTGATTGTAGTCTTGCCATAAGGTCTCACTACTTAATAATGAACTTAATTATAGTTTATATTTTTAAGCAAGGCAAGTCCTGCATGGTTGAGATAATTGCAGTTGTATTGCCCGAAGTGATGAATTATTTCTTCTGCTCTGAGTCACGTGTCGAACCAGTGTGACAGCTTTTAATAACAATGTCCTGTTAATAGAAATTTTTGTAACAATGAATGATCCTTTTGGAACACTGACATAAGATTAATGGGATGGTATGGCACACTGAATATGGTACATTTCATTGAACTGAACAGCACTGGTAATTGAAGCAGACTTGAATTTTTCATTGTCCTTGGAAGTCCTTTGCTTTCAGGCAATGCTGAGTGTTATAACTGCAGAGGAGTATTTGATGATGGTAGAGCAGTTTAAGTGCTTTATGAAAAGTTTGACTGACTGAGTATTGAAAAGAGCACTATGTCTTGTTTTTCATTCCTTCCATTTTTCTGTGGTTTGCAGGGTTATTTACATAATGGGTACTTACTTTGAGGGGCTTCAGTTTCAGTTTGTATGGTTATAGACATGAATATTTGTTAGTATGAGGCGCACACATCAGCTTCTGTGTAGCAAGAAAGATACAAATTTGTGAAGTGTCACTTCCTACACGGTGGCTGATGTGTATATGTCTTTGTCTTTTTTCTCCAGAACATGGTAATGATTTTTGGAAGAAGAGAATTGTTCCAGCAAAGCACAGAATCTTGTTTTCTGATCAGTTAAATATATTTTGCTAGTGACACTTCATAAGTAGGGTTAATATAATTTGTACCAATACTGGAAATATGTTTACTTCTGTTTAAAATGAATCTTATGTCATAATAAAAATCTGTATGTCCTTGGAGCTGTTAACATACAGAAAGAAATACTTCTTAAGGTTGGTAAATGCTTTCTCTGACTTTGTCCTTGTTTTATTCACTTGTTTCATGTTTCTTATGTATCTGTTTGATGTAGATGTAACAGTGAGAGTCTGCACAAGATGCCAGAGCACTGGCTAAGCTGTGTGTTAGAAGAAATCAAATCTTGTGATCCTTCTTCCACACTGTGTGCAACCAGACGGAGTGCAGGAATTCCATTCTACATACAGGTACCAGCTAATGTCACTGCCTCTGATTTAAATGTATTCTCCAGAAAGGGCATTAAAAAAAAAGGAAATTATGTATTTATTTTTCCCACTTCAGTCCCTTTTGATCAAACAGTTGTTTGCTTTTTTAATACAGGCTTTGGTTGCCTTTGTGCAGCCAATAAGCTGTTTGTCATTGAACCATGTTTGGCACCGCATTTCTATTGACTCTTGAGATTTTTGACTTGTGGTAGATTTCAATGGCATTTCTAAAGACTGTGTTTAGGCTTTGTGCTGCAACTGTAATAATTCTGGCAAATTCGTAGATTAGTTCATAGCTTAAGTATGACTTTGTCAACCATGTAACTATGTGCTACTTCTGTGCAAAGTGGGAGGGTGGTAAAATGCAGGCAGACCTTGATAGAATTGTAAAATGGTGGCCTGTTAAATACTGCAGAGAACTTGGGAAGGCCACTCAACAGCAATAAAGCCCAAGTAACACCATCACACTGACTGGTGTTGACTGGCAGTCTCAAGTGCAGTGAAGGGGTAGATTACTGAAGACTTCTATCTGTGGACATAGGGCCATGCTCTCGCATTCTTCCCACTCCCTATGTTACCTTCAGCTCCATTAATCCCAACCTCTGACTTCTGCCAAGTTCAGAACTGATGGCTGCATGGCAGTGTTTTGTCTCTGCTTGAAGTGTCACCTCTTGCTGGTTACCCCACACTAGTATGCAGCAGCTCATCTATATCCTTGTGGGGTCAGTCACTGCAGAGTTGGTTTTGCAGATCACCCTTCACCTATTTTCCTTCCTTTGTTCCTTAAAGCAGCCATTTTTGCTTTCTCCTAAATTAACCTCCATGATCTTGCTTTTCAACCAGTTTTCTAAGACAGGAGTCCAAGAGTAAGTATACGATTTGTAACTTTCTCCACTCTCTGAAGTACAGTCTCAAGCACGTTCCAAGGATCTGAGGGACTGCTGGGAGAAAGCGCTCTGCCAGAATAATTCATCTTGCTTATTTTCCACTCTGAGTTTGCCCTGAGAAAGTTGAGGCAGCCAGCTTCTGTCTGACCTCTTATGTCAGTCACAGCCTGCTCCTGGCTTTGCTGGATGTGTGTGCAAGGCAGCAGAGATCAGAAGTAGGGCACTGATTTTAGAGACATTTTTCCTGTTCAGTTTCAGCTGTTAAGTATCTTTCTCACTTCTAAGAGTGAATTGTCTGCAGAAGGAATTTGGTGGTTTCATGTTTTCTGGTTTCTCCATTCACACCACACAGTTGGAATCTGGTGGACATTATCAATTTTTAATCTTGGCAATGTGGAAAAAAAAAAAGCGTGTTTGAATCAGTTTTTTGTGTAAAAAGTTAGGTTACTGTAAGAACTAGGTGAACCCAGTCATAGCCCACTGCAGGAAACTTGTAGTCTGCAGTTGGCCTACTGACTCCATAGGGCAAAGCTTGCACTGTGGCACAGCTCTGTGGGTAAACAGGTCAGAGGCTTCTTTTTTCAGTGGGATTAGTCTGAAACAAACTATTTTCAGATTGTGATTTTATAGTAAAGAGAGGTGGTGATGTTCTTTGGCAGTAGTTTTGAATGTTCCCCTAGACTCAGTAAAATGAGTTGAACCTTCAATGCCCTGTGGCATTTAGATAATAAAAATACAGGGTGTAGTGAGTATCCTAACACTAGTAAAATAAGGTAATTTTATTAATTCAGTGTGGTCTCCTTGCTATTTACATCCTGTGATGTGTTCTTGTTTAACTAAAACACATCTATTTTAATGAGAATATGTAATTTATAAGGTTATAACCATTCCATGACCTCTTTAAATAGCAGTGTTATTACTGAATAGTGCAAAGGTGCAGCTCCAGTTAGTGGGTGGGAAAATACTATTTTCACTTTAACATTATGAAATTTTAGTCTTCAGGTCATTCTTCTCTCTTTTGTACTTCATGAACACCTTTTTTTTTCCCCATCTACCCTCTCTGTTTCTCCTATCATTAAAGATACTGATAAACTGACAGAAACTACTCCTGGGTTTCTGCCTAAACTCTGTAATTCATTTGGTTCTTGCTGATGCTGAACAGGCTCTAGGCCCCAAAGCACAAATGGATAATAATCTTTTATTGGTAATAAATGATTTATGATTATCCATTTGCACTAACTTGGAAAAATTCAACAAGAGCTACGAGCTAAAGAGACAAGGATTATTCTAAATTCAGTCCTGAATTTTAGAGAACTAATTTAGAGTATTTTCATCTCAACTAGATGAGTTCAGTCTTATCCACTGAAGTACTGTCTGGAGATGGATGCTTCTCTTCCCCTTTTTCAAAAATGTGCTGCTTGTTTTATCCTGTGTTGCAAACCAGAGTTTATTATTTGACCAGCCCTTGTCATCTCAAATAGGTGTTATTAACCTAATAAAAAAAAAAAATCCATACTAGGAAATGTAAGTATGTATAGTACAGCAGATACTTTTGCTGTGATTTTTATACTGAGAAGCTTTGAGCAAAGCTGAGTTGAAACCGAAACTTCACTTTTTGCCTTTTTCTTAGGCATCCTCTATGGTCAGAAGCTAGGCTGTGGTATGGTAAATATAGGAGTGAGAGCAGAACTGATAGTACAGAAAAATGGCTAGAAACACCTGAATTTTTTTTTTCTCCTTTCTGTAGGCTTTGTTGGCATCAGAACCAAAGAAGAGCAAAACAGATTTGCTGAAAATGACCATGAAAGAACTGATATCTCTGGCTGCACCTTTGAATGAATCTTTAAGTGTAATTCCACAGGTAAAATTCAGCCTCTCATCAAAAGGCAAATGTCAAAAGTGTGTTTACACTATTTCAAACAGTTCAGAAAAGTGTGTGTTTTTAATGAGGGTATTCTGTTCTTACTATCTATAGCTAGATTTTAAAATGTATTTGCATGTGCAGAGGTTATGAAGTTACTGTAAAACATACTAAAATATGGATTGGGCATAATTCCATAGTTTTTTCCTAGTACAGTAAATGAAGTACTATATGAGCAATTTACTGCCTAGTGTATATTTCTAAAAAGATAGATAATAGCTTCCTTTTTACAAGTTTGTAAATGAGCAAGCAAGCTTTGCTTACATTTAAAGTAAATAAATGAATTATTTATGCATGAATCATAGTAAAACACTACATGAAAACTGATTTTACTCATGCTTAGTAACTTCTAAAACTTAAGTACAGACATTTGGAATACTAAAAAAAGTTTTTTAAAGGCAAGATCTTTATCTTGAAAATGTTTTCATTTACTTCCTGTCTGTTTGCAAGCCATAATTTGTTCACAATACACAGAAGGATGTCCTAAAGACTCTGCCAGATTTCTGCTGGTATAAATTTATGTGGCCTTGTCAAACTCTGTGAAGCTATGTGTATTACCACCTTTTCTTACAGAGGGTAGAGAAATATCAGAAAATGCTCCACATGTCAAGCGAGCCTGACTGTCAGTTTTAGATTAATATTGGCCTCCTGTGAGTTGGAGTTTATTTTTTCTCACAGTATATACAGTGTGTCAAGAATGTTGGAAAAGATGATTCTGAACTTCAGAAGTTATTTTTACAGCCATGATAAGCTAAGGATAAAAGAATGTTGGCCTTCACTTGCAATGCTTGGGCTATAGTTGTTAGAGAAATATATTTTTAAACTGTAACTGCTATTAAAAGTGTTTACTGCAGCACTATTTTAATGCATGTTTAAGCAGCAGTATTTCTTGTATTTAATATGGAAATAAGATGCTGTAGATGTTTATATAGTTTGTTTTTGCTTTGCATGTTCATTGTTGTAATTACATACCTGAAATTTAAGATACTTACTAATGAATTTATATTCTTCATGTATTTCTTCTCTCACCACAGGTTCATGCTTTAAATATCCTCCGGGCACTGTATAGGGATACACGTTTAGGTGAAAACATCATGCCTTATGTTGCAGATGGAATAAAAGCATCAATTCTAGGGTTTATGTCACCTGTCTGGGCAGTAAGTTAATTCTTAATTTTGCTTCCCTCGTTCAACAGGAGGTAGAGTGGTCCTGTTCAGTGAAGCTTTGGTCTTGTTTATAAATGGTAGTACCACAATTTCTGGAATGTAATATTTTAAGGTACAGTAAAAAACAATGTAGACCTGCAAAAAAGTCATAATTCTGGTCTTGTTTTATTTGTTTCGTTTAATTTTTCTTAATGTGAAGTGCTGATATCCACAAAAAGCAGGGACAAAGATTACCTTGTCGGTTAAATTCTCTCTAGCTGTTAAATTTTTGAGTCAGTGCACTTTAGCTACCAAGAAGTGCATTTGCATTCATTCTGACTTTTACTTTGCTCTTGAATTAAAGATCCCTTATGGCATATTCAGGTAGAGCACTTCATGAGGGTCAAGTGTTCACCTGTGCCGTAAGGGTGAATGCTTTGAGCCACTAAAAACCTAGATGTATTCCTTATAATAAAGATAGACATCTCCAAAGAACTTCAACTTTCCAGTAGTACCATCTTCATTGGAAGGATGCTCTGAATCAGTAGTTTCCATGTGCTGACCTGCAGCATGCTTTTCACTCAGCTGTTATTCTTTTTGACTGTACATGAATGGCTGTGTTTAAAAAAAACCTTGTACATTTCAAAGGGATTTTTAAAGGGTAGTTCTTATTTTTTCCTTTAGGTACGAAATTCATCCACACTTCTTTTTAGTGCTCTGATTACCAGAATTTTTGGAGTTAAAAGAGCGAAAGATGAAAATTCAAAAAAAAATAGGTAAGCTTCACGTCGCATCAGTTGTAAGTTTGTGGAACATGACCTTAGGCAGCAGCAATTTGAACTTGTTGCTTGCTTTAGGGATGTATTTGAATCACGATGGTGCAAGAACATCTAGCTGTGCTTAAACCATACTGCCAAGAAGTAAGTGGTAGGGCCAGAAATATCTGCTGTAAAACACAGAGTTAATTTGTACTCATGTGCAATTTCACAGGAGTGGAATGTGTTGCTGAGAGGTTTTGCTGCCAGTGGCTCTTCCAAAAGCCAGAGGCTCGCATGGTCACAAAACAGACCTATTGCTCTTGAGAGCAAAGAGAAAGGGGGTAAAAGAGAATAGGAACAGTGGTTACACATGTGTTCACTTCTTTCTAGAACAGGTCTGGAGTTAATTTCACCCCTACTAACTTGAGATTTTTCCCTTTAGTTTTCCTGCTCTAAAACACGGTCATGTCTCTTTCCTCCAAGCTCCAAAAATTGCACCTTGCAGAGCCATTTCTCTTCCAAGGAGTCCTGCCCTTGGATTCTGTAGTCCTGCTTCAATTCCCTTACTGTTTCACTTTATGTAAAACCAGTTCTCCTCTGACTCTTAAAGCTCCCCAGTCCTGAGCATTCCGGTTTCTTTGCACCCTCCAGTTACTGCACAAGGACCCCCATGTTTTCTTTGGCCTCTTCCTTTAGCTTTTTCAGCAAATGAAGCATATCCATGCCCTGTGCTCTGTAACTGAGGTTTCTGCTCTAGGAGGGATGTGAAAATAACCCTGGATGTAGAATAAACTCATTAAAAAATATTCCTGGGTAAGCCCGTGGGGCCATAGAGTGGTCACGGTATGGATATTATGGTAACCATTTCAGAAATTCCTAATGGATTTTCACATCACAGGCAAGGCGTGCAGTTTCTGAAAGAAGGCAATTGTTACAATTTACCTTCAGAAATTCCACACTTTTTATAGTGGTTCCTTCCTGTTGATCTGTGTAACTAATAAAATTTTCATGCATATTTTGAAAAACTTAATGTCTTGGGATGATACTGGTCTGTCATCTTTTAGATGCTACATAGGTGCCATTTTAGCTATGTGAAAGAGTTGATTTCAGGTGTCACTTGAAAAACTTAGTTACTGTGCATGTATGAACATGGGGAAGAAATACAGGTGGGAAACTGAAGGGAGATTTCCCTTAGAAAATAACTCTTTTTCCCAAAACAATTTGAAATATTATCTGCTTTACTGCGTGAAATTATTCTTGTTTTGTCACATACCCAAATCACTTCTAAATTCACTGCTGTGTAATCCTTCTGAAACCCAAGCAGAGCAATAAAAAGTGCTCTTCATTTCTTGCCTTCCTAGTTTGGTTTTATAACAGCATTTAAAGTTGCTATTTTTCTTTAATTTTTATATTGAGCACTTACTGCAAGAGATAGACACTCTGCTTTTTAAAACTTGTATGTTTGGGAAAAACTTGGCACTAACTTCTCCAATGGGGGGACAAACTGACTTCTCAAATCCATGCAGTGTGATGATCTGTGGAATCTGAGATTTCTGTTTGCGAAGCTGCAGAAAGGGATGCATTTGAGCATCTATTGGGGATGGAAGATATCAGAATGAAGGAATCTTTTATGTAACTGAATTAAATTTATTAATGGCGATGTTATTTTTTATATAACTGGCCCTGTTGACTTGCTTCTCTGAAACTTTTGTTTACAGTAATTTCGCTATAGTAATTTTAACCAAAAGATGTTAAAGCTGAGCTGGCTTCCTTGTCTTCATCTATTCATTTAGCAGTTGTGCATTTAATATTGCATGTAATCACTTCTACTGTTTTCCATGTGTGCTTGTCAAAACCATGACCCAGGGTTTGGGAAGACACTTCTTAAGACAGGTCAGTGAGATACAGGAGGTGTGAAAACAGGCAGAGATTTGATGTGTGGCTCCTGTCTCTCCAGGAGAACCCCACAGGTGGGTGTTAAGGTGGGTTGTGTTTGGGAAGAGAGAGGTCTGTGTTTCTGTGGTTTGGCACCACGAGGTGTCACCGTTGCTGCACAGCTCCCTGCAGCCTCATCCCTGGGTACAGCTGTGCTTGGGTGCTTCTCTTCTGGAGCTTTAAACTCCAGGAGTGTTTTGGTGGAACAGAATTCATAAATTAAAACCAAGTAATTTTTTCCCCTTTAACAACTTGGATCTATAGGAGTTTTTGTGAAAGTCACCTGGGTTTAAACTGCTTGTTTTGCTGCCTTGAGGATGTTCTGTTTACATTAAGGAACAGTCTGTCCAGATACCAGCTCTCCCATTAGAACCCTGCCTAGCTTTCTAGTTTACCTGATTTTAGATTAAGATGTTAAATCTGTCACTTTTCTGTCAGTAGGGATTTAGGTTATTACTGGGCTATTCTGAGAATCTCTCTAAAAAGGGTGGACTTTCTGACTGGTTTCTCAAGAAGAGTTGCTATGATACTGATAGAATTGGGGTGGTTTATGTAGACTTTCAGAAAGAAGCTTTGCTGGAACATCAAGTATTGATGCATCTTTTTAATTTTAGCATGGACGAAAAGAAGAGGAGTTGGAAAATTAGTGTGTGAAAAATAGCGACTGTGTGCAGTCTTGCTAGTAGAAGAGAGAGGAGTTATGTGAAGGTTGTTTACAGTGCTCCATGCAACAATAAATGTTGAGCTTTTTCTTCTAGTGAAAATAAAGTTAGTACTCTTCTCTGGCTTTTCTTTCTGAGAGAGACTGTATCAAAACTTCTAATGCTGTTGCAAGTGTGTGTGATAGTGTCTGTATGTAGGTGTATGTGTGTGTATAGATTGCCCAGATGTTCTGAATTTCAGAGAATTTACATTTGTAAAATCATCCAGTTAGCGCTTACTTGTAGAGGGTTTAGTTTAGATTTTATATACTTGATTTGGCAGTACAGTTTTCTTAAATGCTATGATAACTTAATATATACAAGACTAGGAATGAAATTCTAGCCACATAAATTCAAAGTACTGAGGAAGGTTGGAAAGAAGTCTTTGCATTGTGTCTGTTGATATTTGGTTACAGAAAGTGGATTCTGCACGGATACATCATGGTGTGCTGTAGAGAAATATCCCTGTTCCCTGAGGCTTTCACAGCATAGGTGTTTGTGTTGGTGCAGTCAGTCGTGCTTCATGCTTGCTGTGTCTGCATCCTAGCTTGCCTGGCTAAGGTGGCACCAGGTGCGAGCTGTTCCCCAGCCCCGCTGCTGATCAGCACTTGAATTGTGCCCTGGGATCTCTCTTCCACCCGAGCAGGGACTTGGGAGAGGGTCCCAGCTTCCAGGCACATCGTCCCTCTGGCTGCTCTGGCATCACAGAATGATGTCAGTTGGAAGAGAGCTGAAAGAACAGCTTGTTCTAGCACCTCTGCCATGCAAAGGGACACCTTCCACTAGACCAGATTGCCCAAAGCCCTATCCAGCCTGGTCTTGAACACTTTGAGGGACAGGGCATCCAGAAAATCTCTGGACAACCTGTTCTAGTGCTTCACAGTGAAGAATTTCTTCCTGATGTCTGATCTAATCCTGCCCTCTGTCAATTTAAAGCCATTCTCTCTTGTCCTATCCCTACACACCCTTATAAAAAGTTCCTCTGCAGCTCTCTTGGAGGTACCACCTGAAGGGCCCATTGAGGACCAGAGTACTGTGCTTGTTTTAATGTGAATTGATTGCATAGGACTTCAGACAGCAATGAGTTCTATTGGCCAATGATGTTTTTTATTAAATAACCACTTATTTTTATTTGTGCAATCAATTTGCAATGTAGATTTGTTCATTCCGTGCACTTTTAAAGAAGCTGGAGTGTAGTGTGTGCTTCATAGTTCTGTTTCTTTCATGGTCATTTCTTTTTCGTCTTAGTGTTGCTGCAGATTGTAAATCAGCTAAAGTAGGTTTTTGGTGTAGTTGATCATAGGTTCCAGTGTCACATAAAAAATCAGGATGTCATGATGTGCAGCTATATATATATTACAATAGTTAATGCAGACCTGAAAATCAAAATGAAAATCAGAGTAACTTATATGTGCAGTTAACTGAAATTAATTTTGAAATGTAATTAAATTTCTCATCATCGAGGAATTATCTTCTGCCCAAAGGAGTTAACAGTGACAATAGTGGTACTTTCATATATATATATAAATGTCAGATACGTTCTTGGTCTGTTGTACAATGCTAATTAAAGCTGTTACTGCTTGTTAATGAACAGGACACTTGTTATCAGACATCTGATGAGACTCTTCTTATCAAATTCCTTGTATCTCAGGATTTTTTTTTTTTATAATTACCCCCTCCCCCCATCCCAAAGGATAAGCATGATCAGGAATTGCCTTTGATGGCAATTTGCCATTCAACTTGGAACAGGCTTCAGTTTTTAGAGGAATAAAAAAGGATAATCCCAGTTTATCTGGAAATGAAATTTTTTGATTTGGAATACAAATGTTGCAGAGTCCTTAGGAAGAGGGACCAATGGCCTCAGGTATAGGCTGGGATTAAAATAAAGAGGGAGAAGTGGGGAGAATTCCCTCTGCTTCTTACCTTGGTGGAGGAGGTTTCAGGGTTTTAAGCAAGGCTGTAATGGTACTGTGCAACCTGATGATTTTTACATTTCATAACTGGTGTATATATGTATATATTTGCATTTTGGGAGGAGGGAAGCTCGCTATGTACTTATAGTGTAGTGAAGGGATAATGCATATGCAGGAAAATACTTAGTTGTCAACACAGATCTCCTGTGGAGTTAATACTCATGCTGCCTGGAATTTGGGTATGAATGCTGCCATGTTTTCAGTGTTGGTTTAGATCTGTTTGAAAAGAAGGAAAACTCTTGCCAACTACATAATACCTGGTCTTTATTTTCGTTTATAGCTGTCAGTAGATGTTAAGGACTTCGAACTCTGGAAAGGGGAAACTTACCTTTTAATTACAATAAGATGAAAACTATGTAGATGTTAACAGGTTATGAAGATGGCCTGCTGGCTGTGAGGCAGTCAACATGCATGACTGCCCTCTGCTTTCCTTGTTTTTATTGGAAGTTGAGTGTTCAGCACTTCTCAGTAAGTGGTTGCTTGCACATTTGAAGGTCACTGAGTAAAATCAAATTAACTTCTAAAAACACTTGTTGGCCTATTTTTTCTTCTAATTATATGCTTTTTCTTTAACATTAAGGTTTTTAGGACCATAAAGAATCACATTAACGCTGTGAAAAGTTAGAGGAAAACACTAGAAAGTGAATGTTCTCATGCAAACCTCTTTTTTCATAACATTATCCCCAACTTAAATGAATCTGGTACTATCTACCTTTTCTCTAAGCTACTTTTGAGTTGCAGCTTCAAATACATAGAGTGCATCATAAGTACATGATTCTTTTTATATATTTCACTCCTGGCAGGCTAACGCTTCCAGTGTTTCTGACTTAGCACCTGAAAAGTCTGTCTGATATCAAGGATGTTTTGTCAATCTTAACAGCAGGCTATTAGACATTTTCAGTGGATCATACTGAGCTTTGTAGGACTTCTGGGATGGGTCAGTGTTGCCCACAGAGGAGTGGCCAGTCCTGTTTTGGGGTAAGCCAAAATAAACATCGGCGGTACAGACGTGGTCAGGCTGTGGTGACACATCAGTGTGGTAAAATGGGATAGCTCTTAGGTGCGTTCCCTGGAGGGGATGCTCACGGTGGCTGCGGCCCTTAAGTGCTCGGTGGTGGCTCGGAGAGGCAGAGGGGCAGGATGCCCGTGTGCCAGCTGGGGTGCCGCTCCGCCTGAGGGCCTGTCTTTTTGTCACGGAAGAGGGAGCGCCGAGCCTCCTGCGCCGCCTCCAGCGGGACGCGCGCTGATGGCCGGATCCACAAAACCGGCCTCGCTGAGCTCTGCGCCTCTGGGCTGCATGCTGTGCCAGGCTTGGGATTGCTTTATCTTGGATCTTGTTAGTGATTCCCTAGCGGGTTTTCTCTAGCAGGCTTGGCCTGTTGCAGCTCTTCAGTTGAAATACTGTGTCAGTGACAGTGAGGTTTCATGAGGTGACTGAGCTGTTTAAATGCTTCTGGTGCTTTTCCTCTGGCCCCTTCTGTGCCACCTTTTGCAACTCTGTTCCCTTCATGTTCTGCTGAATGCTTTCAAAGTAGTTATTAAGGATTTGTTGCAGTACATTGCCTTGTGAGGGGGTTGGTTTTGTTAAGAAAAAAAATCACTTGCCCTTCTGTGTGCCAAAAATAGGCCACATTTATTTTGTTCAACTTTTGTTTTCAATACTCTGCCTCTCTTTTTTTTTTTATTGACTTTGACAGATTTAGAAGACTTAATCTTAGAACTGTCTCAAGAAAACATACAAAAGTTCAGGCTGACTCAGATAACCGTTATGGCTTTTGCTGATTAATAGTTCAATAACAATATGCTTGTTTAAACATTATTTTGGACAGGCTCCCCTAAGTGCCTTTATAACAAGAATAATGATGATGAGGTGCTATTAACTCGTAAGTTGAAGGTAAAATTTATGAAAGTTTTGTACAGAAACAAATTGAAAACAAGCTCCTAAACAAATTTGTTTCCCTCTGTGTTATTGCTTTCATTACTCTGTTTTGCAGGTCTAAACTAAAACTCTAAAATCCCCTGTAGCAGAAAATAGGGACTTTCCTTCTCGAGGCTGAGATGCTGTCTGTCTATCTGTCTGATTTCTGTTGGTTTTAGGAGCACACTGTATGTCTTTCTCTTTTTGATAAAATACTTAAAATCTACAGAATAATTTTTACTTCAAGAACTTATCTATACAGAGTCAGAAAAGCAGTAACGCACATAAATCCCTGTCACATTTCTGGGGCCTAAAACACACTTAAATCACTGGTGTGCAAATGTGTATCTCTGCTTTCCTGAACAAGGAGTATCTTCATAACATCATGTCTTAAGTCAGCACCAGAAAATAGAAAGCTGAACATGGTAAAATGACCTGAATGAAAGTTTACCCAAAGTGAAACATCCTAAAAATATATATGCTGGCCCAAGGTAACTGCATTCATTTGTTTTAAATAAATTAGGGGCATAATGTTAATGTTTGTTTCTACCAAGTGAATAAAACGCATTCCATGAAACAAAAATTAATGTAAACTAGCCCCACAAGTTGGTGATTTAGTTTCTGCTGTAGTGATAAAAGTTTTCATTAGTATGAATAGAGGTAATTATTTTATTTTGATCAGTGCATATTATGCATATCCCTTATTCATTAACTTCACTATGCTAAGTAAAAAGCAGCTGTTCCTCAACGAATAGTCCCAGAGAGAAAGTGTGGATTAATGGAGCTGAAATTTACAATGCTAAATTTGTGCTAAGAGACCGAAGATAATAGTGTTATAGGCAGTGGTTGAACGGAATTCTAGGAGACTTTCTAAACATATAAGTGCATATCTCTTAATTTTAGTTATATTTTTTTGTGTACATACATTTGTATGCACATACACTAATATGCACAGTTCAATGTCCTAAAAAAGTTTGTTAAAAGTAATAATATGTAAAATAATTATTTTAAACTCAGTTTTAGATACAGTTCTGTATACAAGCATATATATAAAGGCGCATTTGTCTGTGTGTATCAAAGTTGAGTGGTGATGAATGTGTTGATATAGGTGCCAGGTTTTATCTGTGATGTTAAGTGCTGGTCCCCTGTTTTTATTCTGAGCTCATTGTATGCATACTTCTCTATCTAGCATCACAGCAAAAGTGCTCTTCACAAGTTACTTTATTGAACTGTGTATTGCATAATTATTCCTCTTAAGTCACACTTTTCCTCATGTGTTTGTTCTATGCAGGTGCTCTTTCCATACCTGATCACACAAAGAGTGTAATAAATAGCAAAACAAGTGGTATAAAGAAACTTGTGCTTAAGAGATCAAAGCCAACCAGACCATGCAGTCCTTTGGAAATCTTGGCTAGCTCTCTTGTAAATAAAAGTGCCTCTAAAGCAGAAGGCATTTAACTACCGTATTTATACAGGTTTTGATTGGCAGTTCAGTTATTAACCTCATAAAAACATAGCAACATAAACTAGTATGAATGTTTATTTTAGCACTTCTATCTGAAGGAAAATGAAAACCAAGATATAGTGGCATATTCTTAGTTCCTTTTAAGTATTTATTTTAGGTTGGTGTAGCATAAAAGAATGTTTTTTCAAGTCAGTGAACTTAAACTATTTTGCTTACTGTTCTGGGATTTAAGTGTTTTCTAATTACTAACAAAACAAATGTTAAATTTATTGAAGGTACAGTCATGACAACTTTTTTAAAGGTCCAAACCCCACATTGTCATGATGATGCCTCTTTCCCTTTCATAGTGTTTTCCATTTCATGTGGGGTAAAAATGAAACCTGAATTGTTTTTTGTAACTGATTTGATGATGTTACAGAAAAGTTGTGCCCTTTTTGTCACGGAAGAGGTGTCTTGTATCATGTTAGATCTAGAAAAACAAGTAAGCAATAGTCTTGTGTCCTTGCTCTTGGGCTTATTAACCAATGCATTACACCAGGTTTTTTTTTTTTTACAGTTGTTTTTTCCAGGCTTCATTGTGGCCTCCCACAAAATTACATGTCCATTTTGCCTTCTATGGCAGCACTAAAATTCTCTTTTGCATGTGAAATGTGTTGAGTCCTGAGACAGTATGTGATTTCAGGAATTTAACTAGTAGCTATATTCTTTAAAACAAAATTATCTGAGGCAAATTAAAATTTGTATTTAATCTCTATTTCTAAAGGAACTTGCCTGCTGCTATTGTCTGTGTCTCTTAGTAAGCAAAGTGATGGTTCTCTGGTGGTCATCCAGAGGGACTGATAATCAAGAGCTTTCATAAATATATACTACTTCTGAAATAAAATTTTAAGTGATTATTTTTATTTCTACACCAAGCTGTTATTTTAAATACTCTCATACAATGTGGCAGAAGATAATAGTTCTTGCTGAATTAAAGACTAAGTTCCTAACCTGATAAAAACTGTTGAATCTCACTAATTTTATTCTGAGCACGATCGGTTGTTTGCTGTACCTGCAGTGGCTTGTGATGGCCAGCAAATGCAGAAAGAAAAGAAAAACATTGATCTTTTAAGAAAGCAATGTTAAAACCGTGGTGACAGAGTGGGAAGTAGCTAAGTGGAACCATCCAAACTATAAAGAGATCCCTTTGTCCTGTTTCCTTGATTCCCTCTGAGAGCATAACTGCTAGGAGCACTACATCAGGTCAGTGGTGTCTTTGGATGAGTTAAAACCTCCAGAGTTTCAAGGACATGTCGTAACTATTCTGAGTAACAGTGGTTAATTCCCCTTGCCCAATTTAAAACTTCCAAGCTATGATTTGTGACCATTGGTTCTTTCTGTACCCTGTGCAGCTACTGCAAGAAGACTATTAGCTCTCTAGTCTTTGATTCCTTCAAGTGGTTGTAGGCTGCTGTTAGATCTACTCTGGACCTCCTCTTCGAAAAACAGAACAAGCCTGGCTCCTCCTTCTCCTCCTGCTTCTTGCAGGGCATGTGCTGCAGGCCATGCCCACCTGAGCAGCTGTTTGCTGGACCCCCTCTTGTGTGTTCTGATCTCTTCTGAACTTGGCAGCCCAGAATGTGATGGAGGATTCCATGTGCAGCCTCACTGATCTGCTGCTGCTTTCATTCTAATGAGCAAAGTCCCATGTGTGATTTACTCTGTGAGCAGTGAGGATGTGCCCTTAGCTCACACTCAGCTTGTCATCCCCTGTAACCCATATATTTTTTTCCTTTGAGGCTGTTAGTTTCTGGGCCAGTTGGTTTTTAGTCTGGGCTGATGCTCAGGATTATTCATCCCAGGTGCAAAATCTGTAGTTTTATGAATCTTTCTCCTTACTACTACTTTTTAATAACTTCAAATGTTATATATTTACCTTTGTAGTTGTATAATATTCGGCTGTTTTGCTGTGTTTTAAAATACAAGATAAAGTTACCCTTTGAGCCAAATATAGTAAATTCTTTGAGTTTTGCTTCCCCTGTAGTTAGAACCTTTGTTTTCTGTACCTTTATTGCTGTTGCTCGTCCTGTCATGGCATGCAGCTGATTGTCATATAATTTAATCTTATTAAAGGAGCAAAAAATTAATGTAATTCTTAAAGCATGTCTGAAATTAGCTTTGGTCTTTACTATAACCTCAGCACAAATCAATTTGCCATACATTTTTTCTTGGTGTTTTTGGTGTAGTTGAAAAAAAAAAAATGGTTCCCCATTTATTTTGAGTTTATGCTTCTGAAATCTAACTTTGTTAGCAGGGAAATATGCTTCCTATATTTTGAGACAGCATCTAACTGTTTAATAAGTGATAAGGGTCAGGAAAAGAACATAAATGTTAAAAAGGGCAACTTAAACCTAGTCTAGTCAGGTTAGTCTAGTTAATTGCATTATGGGATTTTTTCATAATTCAGTGATGTCAGATGAAGCAAATATGTAAAATGCATATTGTCTGTATAAATCTGTCATTTTGAATGACAGTTTTGCCACAGTTTTTCCTGGTTTTCAAGGTCTTTCGGCAGAAGTTGTCCTTGCGGTGCCAGCAGTATGTTGGGTTCTGTTTCTGCATTACTACTCTTTACCATAAAGGATTATCTGACCTCTGGTTAATGATTCCAATGTTAGGATTGGTACAAAACAAGTTGATTTTACAGAAGGTAATTAAAAATATTCCTGTAATTTCATCAAAACTGCATCCTTGGTCTTAATCTGAGTGTGTCTTGTCTATAATTTTTTCACATTCTAGTTCTATTTTTTATTTTTAAATGTAGTGTTATTTTTCCCTGTTGGTTAGCTGACCATGCATTTGTCAGCTGATATGAGCTGTTAGCAATATTTGTGTTTCAAAAAGAACACCAGAAACCCTTGCTGCCCTCAGAAGATTGTCTCTGGATCTCACCTATGTTATACTCAAATATGAACATATTTGCTGCAAATGTTCTTTTACATGTCAATTACTGAAAACAGCCTACAAGGTTATAAAACTTTGTTCTTCTGAAAAATAAATGAAAGAACAGTAGCAGGTAATCTCTGACACATGTCACAGTAAAATGATATGTATGCCCCAGTGTCACAGCAGAATTTTAATCTCCTGGAGTGTTCTCTTAAGTGTACAGTACATTTTTAAAAAGAACACTGCATCAGCCATGGTTTTATTCTTAAATGTATTCTTAAAATGCAGTTAAATAATCCACCCACTTATTATGTATAAAGGTGGAATATTATGTTAGAAGGACATTACTTAAATCAACATGGATGTTAACCCTCGAGCTGCGTAGCATCAAGTTGCTACTGAGACAAACATGATGTGTAATCACTGGAGATGTCACAGTTTTCAGCAGCATTTATGAATTGGTTCTAGAAGTTTGATGTTATTGATATTCTCCACAAACAAAGCACAGGAGAACTTTAAAGCAAGTGATTCTTGGCTTAATTTAAGCCACTCTGGGTTCTGCTCTGAAAAGTGATAAAGCCAAAGAACTGGTGCTAAATGAATGGAAGAACTGCTGACACGCTAGAGTATAATAAGGGCTTCTGGGTTAGGTTGTTTCAGAAAAAAGTAAAACTGATTTCTGCATCTCTTCTGAAAAAGCATTATCAACAGTCTAAGCTGTGTATTATGCTTGAAACACTTTCCCTTGAAGTGTTACAGGCTTAGTCTGCTTTGAGTTTTCTTTTTTCTTTTTTTNGTCACTAGTTGGTTTTATGTAACTTAGCTGTGATTCAGTTGTTTTCCAAGTGCTTATTGCTAGCCATTAAATTCTGTCCTTCCTATCATCACATGCCTTCAAAGTAATTTGAATTGATGTGAGTTCTATATTCTGTGAAAGATTTTTTCTTTCTCCCCTTTTGCCTGCTTCAGAATCTGTTTAAGAGGAAGAGTTTGACTCAAGGGCACACAAAGAATTGTTAGGAGTGGTGGGTGTCACTTGATTCCCTATGACATGGTACAGAAGATACCACTCTATTATACGTCTCTGTTACTGTTTCTTGTTAATGGAACTTCTTTGAAGGTGGGGAGAAATGAATGAAAATGGCAAAAAAACTCATGTATGTCTCTCTATGTAAACATTCTTTGTCAGTCTTTCTTCTGAGTGCTAAACCATGACTGCTATGTCTAGCCATCAAAATGAAACCTTTTGTGAATGGGTTGTACTCTGTCATCTGGCTTTTGTGTAGAATTGCTTTCATGATCAAACGTTAACATTGTTAAACTGGAGACTCTCTGAGACACAAATATTGTGTCTTCTTAAGTACCGCAGGATTCTGCATGTATACAGCTATTCAAATTATTTTTACAAGTGAATTTAGTAGGATATGAGTGCTTCAGTTAGTTTATCTCTCAGCCTTTCTACATCAAGCATCATTTTAATTACATACCTGAATGACATTTTACATTGAGGAGAGGGATTTTATTGTAAGCATCATCAGCCCATTGATAACTTTTCTGTTTTATTACTCTACTTCCTCTCTCAGTAAATAACCTTCCACCAGTTCATTGTTTGGGTCTCAGTAATCCTGTTTGAAATTCTGGATTGTGAAATTGTGTTTCTTTGAGTTACTAACAGGAAAAAAGAAAATACTATTACAGAGTCTGTGGTTGAACATACTGTTAAAGATGATCTCTGAAGCAATATAAAAGTAGTTTCAGCTGGACATGGGGTAAAATAGCAATATCTTAAGGCTCTTCTCAGTTACTTCTCTTATAAACACATTTTAGGGGGAGTAGATGTAAAATCTGGTGATCTGCAGAATGTTTGGTTTAAAAATTTAATTATGGTAACTCTGTTGCCAAAAATCTGTGTTTGAACTATGTTGGTGACTAATGGGAAGGTAGTTATCTGTATTTTTAATTTAAACCTATTGTTGCCTGTCAAATCTGTCTTAGAATATGAAGAAAAAGTTTGTTTCATGAAGACTGTTGGCAGAGGCTTTTGGGTTGTTTCAGTCCACATTTACTTGCTCTGTTCTTTTACAGACGTCAGGGATTTGTCTTCTTTTAAAGATATGAATAGCTTATTACTTGTGAAGCCTCACTCACATTCGTGTGCACGTGTACATACATGCATGAATCTCTTTATATCACTAGCATGCATGAGACATATCTCAAAGTGCTAGTATTTGTTTTTCAAAGGAATTTGGTTTTTTGATGAAATTAATATAAAAAATGTGGCATAGTGTCATGAACAGTTTTGAAGAGCTGAACCGTTATATTTTTTTGTTGCTCTCATGTCAATTATGGTACACAAATAGTTGTGTGTACATGTTTTCAGGAGCAAAAAGCATGGTCAGCATTAAAAAATGGACTAAATTCCTCTGTTCCATACTGTCTAGCTGTTTTGCTTCCTGCTTATTCCCATTTGTGCATCTCCTTGCCTGGATTTCCCCAAGTAGTGGATTTACACTTAAATTCATGCTCCATATTTTGAGCATACTTTTCAATTTTGCAGCACTTGTGATCGTGCGTAGTCTTTTCTTGTTTCCCCTCTGAACTGGAGGCCCTTGAACAGTCTGCTCAGACAGTTGTGTCTCCTTTTTTTCTGACAATGCCTGTGGACATCTTCTCTGCAGATAGTGCCTGTCAGTGGTTTTGATTAGGCTGCCTTCTCCCATCAATAAGCTCTAGAGCAGTAAAGCAAGTAGGAGGTTATGTAGGTTATGTAAGTTACCCAGTTCAGTAATTATAATTTTCTTTTCCTGTCAAAAAGATTTATGAAACCATGCTGATTGCAAAGAATTTTGAGGCTTTGCAAGGATATTCAGTTCCCTTATTTAGTATTGATTCAAATGTGGCTGCTGTGTTTTTAATACATTAAAATGGACCTGGTTGAAAGTACTTGTGAGGTTATACATGTATATAGTCCTCTCTTAAACCTCTAAGCAATGGCCATCCATTCCATGGGAAACTTGACTCCAGTTCTGCTTTTGCTTGTTGCACTCTGTAGCACAAGAGATGGAGATGTCACAGCATTTTTGGATGGAACTTTTTAAATAGTGAGTTCTTACTATTTTACATAGGAAAATTCAGTAGAACGGGCTATTAGACCTGATAGATCTTAAGTTTGTTCTGTCTCTGGCCTTGCATCTTCAGTTTGCTACATAGCAAACTTGCAAAAAAGTTGAAGTAGGCTTGAGGACACAGAAAAAATTGCATGGGTCTTCTGCTTGAATAACCAGTTATTATCGATATTGATGTCTTTAATCTGTCCTCATTATTGCTTCAATTTATATTAATTCACAGTTTTAATGCTTCCATGTAATTTTTTAATCTGAAATCTTTTATTGTAGCTATAACAGCTACCGCAGATTTCTTGCTTTTAATTCTAGCAGTTCACTATATTGTATATATATTCACAGAATTTTTCTTACGTGCCTTGGGAAAGTTTCCTGTCCCTCTTTGAACATTTGTTTCCACCTAACAGTCTGGTTTTGCTGTGTTTATTTTGTGGCCTGTGGCTAAGGCATGTTATGTTAGCTGAGTGCTGGAAGGAGCTGTGCTGATGTTTGCCATGTGCTCGTTTACTCGTGCGTGATTTTTTTTGTCTGCTTATTTTTACACGCATTCAGTCTTGCCGTCTCATTGTGTTATTTTTCCAAACCTGCATCTGCCTCCTTATTGGAAGCTTTGCATTGGAGTCATGCTAACATGGAACATTTATCTTGGTTGATCTTGTGGCAAGCAAACTCTGCAGTTGGCTTTGTTTTTCTAAATGATGGCCTTTCATTTATTTATTTTTAAAGGAAGTAATTTTATCTGCATGCCATATATGTCTAATTAGACCTTCCCCATGGTAACATTCAAGTGGTTCTTGCTTCGATGATGCTGAATGGTTTCGTATAAACCATGAAGCCATTCTTTGTCTGATCAAAAGATTATAAAACAAATACGGAAGATTTATACTTATGTCTTCTTAGCTTGGACTGATTTGCTGTTGCAGCTTTAACTGTGCTGCCTTACTGGTTCTGGCTAGGGATGAGTTCTTGAAGTGTTTGTCCATGGCTTTGTTTTGAACATGATTGCTGCAGTGTCACTACTGCCATGTGCTGGAAGCAGCGCTGTGGAAAGAGGGCTAATGGAAGCTCAGACTCTTCTGCCGCTGCATTTTACAAACCTTCTGTGAATCACTATTCTGAGGTGGTTTTTAGTGTCAGCAAGCTATGGGTATCTGTTAGTACATGTCTATTAAGTACATTCTATTAGCTATTTAGGAATTGAGCCATGCTGAAGGAAGTGTCATCTTCTCTTGTTCAACCAGAATATCGTTAAAATAGTGACAGAATTTAAACTGTTGTATCTTTTTCTTTTTAGTGTGATTAAGGAGCTAAGATCCCTTTTTCCCAGAAAGGCCTGATCAGTTTAGCTGACAAAGTGTTAGAGAGCACACGTAGAGACAGGTACTTGCGTAAACTACACTCTATCACCATTTTTCATGAAAACATTATGCCTTATTTGAGAGTTCATGGTGTGTGCGTGGTTCTTCTGCCTCTCCAGCTTCACTGTAGCATCAGAAATACAACAAACAAATCGGTATTTTGAGTGTAACTAATTACCGCAGAATGCTAATTATGACTCCTCTTCATTTGTTTCTGCAGAATGACAGGAAGGGAGTTTTTCTCTCGGTTTCCAAGCCTTTATCCTTTCCTTCTCAAACAGTTAGAGGTTGTAACCAACACTTTGAACAGGTAAGATGATGTCTGAGAAATCTTTGAAATACAAAGTGGAGTGGAAAGGTTGAACTGAGTTGTGTCATATACATACCCTAGTGCCATTGTATACATCAGTGCTTCTTGAAATGATACAGTTCTAATGTTTTTGCCAGGGCTTTTTTCTTTTAACCTTTGGCACATTGCATTAAGTGTCTGAAGACTGAACTACTGTTGAGTCATTAAGAGTTGCTGTGTTCTTAGGATCAGATGATTAGGAACTTATATTTTTCAGGGAAGCAGAACCTGGGTGTTGAGTGTCACACATTTAACAATGAGGCTCCCCAGCATGTTTAAGTGATACAGGGTCATAGGCCTCAAGTAACACCACATGAATGCTTTCCAGCCTGTGGCACACTGACTCTGGGGAAGGTCCTTGACCTTGTTTTAAAGACTCCACAAATGGTGGCTGAGAGCTGCAAATTGATCAATGCAGATGATACCATTTGGGATGACGCTGTTACCTCCAGGTTCATGAACTTTTAAAGTAAACCAGTACTGGCTTTGTTTTTTCTTAAAATGCTATGATATAAACTCTGGAAGTCGAGCAGCTGATTTATGGACGAGGTTCAGCTGACTGTTTAATGGGCCTAAGGTGGACCCTTGGAAGCAGGAGTTTCAGCAGGCATTCCATGTATTGCAGTGTCTGCTCTGAGAAAAGAAGTTGTGTATATTCTGCATAGCGGTCCACCCTACCTGACGTTATAAAAGGTGGCAGTGTCGCCACTGGCAAATTTTGGGAAGTTTTTCACTTGGAAAAGATTGAAAACTGCTATCTGAAATGTTGGTCTTGAATGCTTTTTCAATGTGGATTAAGACTTGCATCTTATTATTTGTTAAATAAATCAAAAAGTATTGATTTTAACTTGATTTTCTGATTGTTTTTACTGTATGAATAATAGACCTTTGGTGTCAATGACCAGAACTATTCCTTAGTAAAATGTGTTATTTACTAAAGACACATTCCCTTTCGAACTGATAAAAGTACTTTTTTTAAACCACTTACCTCAGGTGTAACTCAGCTCTCTTCAGTTTCCTGGTTCATAGAGAAATATTATCTGTGCAGGTTTTTAATATTATTTAAAAATGAAGGCAGCTCACCACATTTGGAAATAAAGGAGGTTTGGAATAATGTGGGAAAGTGAAGGCAATACAGCCATGAGTGTCTTCATTGGAGGGATCCTCTGCAGAAGATCTGGATGCCGTTTTTGACCCCAGCAGGGTTTGCACTCTCGCGTAACGATCAGCCTAGGTTAACTCCTTGAACCAGAGATGCAGAAGGCTGTTTTGTGGGGAAGAGGCTCAAGACTAGCAGGAAGGAGGATGTTTTTTTTTCACCAAATGCTTCTTACACCTTTTTATTTAGTGAAGCTGAAGAGTTGAAAATCCATCCAAGCCTGTTTCTTTTGCTTTTAATCCTGGGAAGACTGTATCCATCTCCAATGGATGGCTCTCACTCAGCGCTCAGCACAGCACCGTTTGTCCCCTTTATTATAAGGTAAGCTGATTTTGTAGTGGTTTCTTATGTGATAGGAGCCCTTTCTTGAATCTTCAGAATTTTTTTAAAATGCTTTTTTAGGCTTCTCTTCAGTTTTAATCCTTAAAGGAAAAATTGGTATTCATTGGTTGGACTTTCCTATATTATTAATACTTGTTTTGGAGAATTAGAATATTGACTTAGGGAAATCATTGTATGACTTGTTTGTAAATCTTCATCTGCAAATGCTGTATGGCATCACTGCTGCCACTGAGAGGGTAGACTGAAACTGATGAGCTTCACAGACTTTAGCAATGCACAATTTGCTATACAGGCTTCTGATGGGTTTTTTCAGTCCTGCAGAATGATTGTTTGCAACACATAAATGTATTGTCTAATATATAGATTTGTAGATGTGTGTATGTGTCTCTTTCCGTATCCATCCATGAATATACCTAGCTAGATAACGATAGGGACCTGTCCTTTGTCTTACATACTTCTAAGGTGACTTTTCAAATATTTATACAATGTAACTTTCATTTGTATGGTGGTTACAAGAAGATATTCAGCAGGTATTTTGCTACTCTGTATGCCTCCTGTTTGGGATTAGAAGCCTGGTAAGGGAGCCAGGGCTGTGTGGTGGGTAGGGAGATATGAGCATCACCAGTCTTTGAGAGGAAGTCTCACTATCTGTGTGAAAGCTTCAGTGCAGTAGGGTGAGAAACTTCTCTGCTTAATCTTGCTCGTCTAGTAGTGAAACAGGACAAAGTTGTTATCCTAAGATCTTTCAAATTTTTTTTAAACTTACTGTTTATGTGAGAAAATAGCATCTGTCTACTTCTTTTTCACAGCAGATGATGTATGTCTTGCCTTTTATGATGTAAATGTTTTTTTGGGAAATGTTTAAAACTATTTGTTACATCAATAATTGTCTGTGTTTAGATGCCTTTATTAATGCACTGGAGAATGCTTGGTTGTGTTTTGTTTTTTTAATGTAATGTTTCAGCATCATTTTGGTTATTGCTACTAGATTAATTTTTGCTAAGCTTTTGGTTACAGCTTTTTAGTTTTGTCTTTGTTTCTCTTAAAATCACTGCTTTTTGCAAGTTACATGCACCAGCAAAATAACTTTTCACACTTAGCTAGCTTATTATCTTGAGTTTATTTAAATTCATTCAGAAGATGAAGGGGAAGAACCCAAATAAAATCTTTAAGCTAAGAACCTGGAATATTTAAGAGTCGTGTACTGTTGGACCTACTTTCCTTTAAATGTGTTCCTTAAGGGGAATGATAAAGATAAAGATGATGTTTTCTGTATTTCCTTTCCACTGATTTTGGTAGTAAATGCTGTGGATGCAGGTGTAAAACTAGCATGAAATTACTGCGTATTTGAGACAAAAAATTTGTAGGTGGATGTACAGACATGCATTTTCTGTCTCGTTGCTTAGCAAAATATTGAAATTTTTATGGTTGCCAGGGGACAATACCAAGGATTCTGCAGAGGTAAATATATTTATGATGCAGCTCAGTGTGTTGTTACTGGCTCTATTTCTGTCTGCAGTTCTTACACTCTTGTTCTTTGAATGTTGTGACTGTTTTCATTCTGACTGCATTTGTTGGAATATACAGGGATGATTTATCTTGGTAAAACAAATATGTTGCTATTTTCCCTTCTATTTCACTTTCTATTTTTCATTATGCAGTAGCAAATGAACAAAAATAAAATTGTTTCCTATTCATTTGGTTGTTCTTCAGAAGATGGTAATGAGGGTTGTTGTGAAGTAACCGATGAGAGAGGATCAAAGAGAAGGTCTGGTGCCAAAGGCCCTGTGTACCAAGTCCTTAAATGGTGTATACGAATTGTTTCTTTGAATTGCTCAGTGCAGTGTTGTGTTGTATGGCATCTGCATATACATATAATTACATGGTAATCCAGTGCAATTATAACATGTAATTGCCATGCCATACCATGCCTTTCCCTGAGATTTTGTTTAGGATGGAATACCAGTGTCAGGGAAGGATGTAGCCACATGGTGGGGAGAGAGGAAAGGTGAATGTGACCCATAACTGGTCTTAATACCCCTTGCAGGGCTGAGCCCTCAGTGAAGTGACATTCACTTGTTGCACTGAGAAGATGAACAGAATATTGTGTTTGCAAGAGATTGAGCAGTTCTGTGAACAAAATTGGGTTTGAGCAGAAAGAATTCAAGTTGGGCTTTTGAAGAGTTTCACTTAAGCTCGAGTGGAATTTTCCATCTAGTGGGAGTAGAGCTGTGGTTGCTCTGACCGTGCCGAGATGAATTGCACAATATGAGCAGGATTAAATGCTGCAAGGACAAATCTCAATCTCTGTGCACATAGTTGTTACTCCCTGTTGAACTAGGGCATTTGATTACCTATCTGCAGTTCTATTAGGCTATTTTTCCCCCTGCAGATGTTTTATTTGGAAGGGAACACTTTGATTCACAATTTATTACCTCACTTTTTTTTTTTTTTAAGAGCTAGATAGGTCTGTTTTAATGGTTACTTTTTAAGATGAAAGAATGTACAGCATGTTTTTGATTAACAAGGGAGGTAATAGGGAGGTAATGTTTTAAGTATGAAACAAAAACATAACCTCCCTTTTGCCTCCCTCTCCCTTTTTCAAAGACCTGTAATCTCTTCAGAATGATCTAGAATTGAGTTACCTTATGTCCTCTTGTACCATGGCATTGACAGAGTGTTTGTTTAGTGTTAAATGTTCTGGGCTGAATGCTCTGAAGGAGTAAAATGGATATTGCTTTATTAACTTGAATATTTTTTCACTAATTGAAGTCTAGCTCTATATAAGAGTATGACTTTTTAATCTTTTAGAAAGTTTTTAAAAATTAGCTTTAAAATGTCAAACAATATAAGGATTTAAAACCTTGTTGAATGTATGTGCCTTGGCTTCCCCTTGACAAGACTTAATTCTTCATGAAGTTTCCTCTTTAAAACTTCAGCAAATAGACAGATTTCCAAGCAGTGCTGCTTCTAGGTGTATTATGTTGCAAGAAATGTGAACATCTTTCCATGAAATTAACAGTTATGAAATAGGCACTGTTTTCTTGGGCAGAATTTTGTAATCTGTAATGTGTCTTTGTGCAAAATGGAGGAGTTAAATTCCCGAGTGCCCTGATGCTGTTTCCGGTCAGGGACCAGAGTGGGTGGCAGTGGGAAGCCCTTTACAGCTGCACTCTTTCCCCTTCTACCCTTTTCCATCCACCACTCTGGACTGATAGGGTTTTGGTTCTGCACTTGTGAGGCTGTTGTGGATGTACAAGGTTAATCACTGGCTGTTAATGATAGACTCTAAGATGTGAGGAAAACAAAACCATGTGTGGTGAGGAAAAATTTTCTATGGGATGGAGCATTGTCATTTTTTAATTAAAAAAGCCTGTAGCCATTCCTAACAGAGCGTTTAGGGAAGGAGAGCGAAAATTCTTATCATCTGTGAGTTTTGGAAATAGATTGATCCAGGTTTTTTTTAGCTTCCTAGCAAACAGAGCAGCTGACCATGAATTCTGAGGCTCTCTGTGAGTTTCAGTTGTGTCTTACGATTTCAGAAATGTGAGAGAGCTCACTTATTAAGGAAAAGAACTCAGATGTAGTACTATTAATATTGCAGAAGGTAGTGTGAATTTAAATTTTCACCCATCAGTAATGTTCCTTGCATGTAAGTTGCTCTTTTGAGAAAGTTCTTTGTTGACTTGTGCCAGTAAGTTTGGTTGCTCTGTATTGTGTTTAATTATGTTAAATTACATCTAGTCTGTCAGGTGACTGGTTCTGTTCCACTGTAGCCCTGTGACAGAGTCTGTATGGGCTTCATGGGAATGGGTCTAGGGTGAGATGAAATAATAAAGAAACAAAATTCAAATGTAAAATCAAAAGTTTTTGTGAGACTTTGCAATAAGTTCTAAATTTTAGATTTAATAAACAGCACAAGAAACAGGCAATTGGTGAAGTTCTGGTAACAAGATAGCCTCAATTTGTTTGAGAGAGCTTGATGGAAATGATTCATTTATGTTTATTTTATAAGCTGAAATTGCTGTTTATATAAGTTTAAATGCAGATTTGCTATTGTTGGTTTTGTTTCACACCTGTACACTTCTATTTGTGAGTTTAGTATATCATCCTGTATCTGACTTGAAAGCAGCCATCTGATTTTCTGTAGGCTGAGCACTAGTATCTTTTGGTAAGGGGCCAAACAGGGTAGCTGATTGTGCTAACCAAGTGTACTTCCTCTGCCTTTTTCCTCTTTTCCCTGTATTTTAGTGTGACATGGCTTTTGTGGGAATGTCTTTCGGTATGAGATTAGAAGAAACACTTGTGTTTGTTGCAGCCTTGTTGTATTAAAATAGCTGCTTTTGATTACAGTTGTTTATGAAAGCATCTCCCTGGATTCCCTTATCAATTGCACATCATCTCAGTCTTTAGTCTCTGTTTTTTTAATCTGTTTTGGGTTTTTTTTACTTCCTAATGTTTTTTTAGTATAACTGCTCAGCATTATAACTGTCTGCAAATAATACATTATTTGGAATCCCTCTGAGGCTGGGAGCAGGCTCTGACTCACTGGAATAATCTGTCCTTGAGGAAGCTCATGGGGATTACCAATCATTGCAAGATGAAGACAGATATCCTTTTTATTATGGGCAAAGTTCCCAAAACATGGGCTGGCCTAGACATTTGGAAAAATAAGCAGTGTGCATCCCTGAAGCATACACTGTTTTTTAGATTTTTATTGTATTAAATCTCTTGTTTGACATCTGAAGTGGAAATTTTGCATAGGTGAGGGAGAAGGAGGGAAGGGCAGGAATCCATTTCCCCACTGAGCTTGTCACTAATGAATGGTGACTGTCTTGGAAGTCTCCCATTTCTACTTAGTCTATTCTCTGTGCAGTCCTGATTGCATAGTGATTAATACTGATCTGTAAAAAATATTTATGAGTCGCTGTAAATATTTATTAATAAGAAGGGTTTCAGTCTCTTTCTTCCTTTCAGTAATTTTAAATAACAAGTTGTAAACAGGCTGTAATTTTTTCCAATTTGATTAAGTTCCAATTGTAGTGCTAGAGAAGAATGCAAAGGGCTTGATTGGCAGTAGGTTGCTCAAGACTCTCTGATCTACTTGAACTCTTTATTCATCTTGTACATTCTTTACTGTATTCCTGTCTTTCCTCTGAAACTGTAGACAGATGTGTCATACCCAAGTGGTGCTGATGGGAAATAACACAACATTTAGGTATTTGTTATTAATTTCTTATTCTAGTTTTCACTGTGTTCATCAGTCATTGGCAGATTATTGTCTAAAGCAGTTTAGGAAATACAAACTGCAGGGAGCTGTCAGATTCATGGGAAATAAAGGGTGACATCTAGCAGAGAGACATTCATGAGCACTGAGAGTAACTCTTTTTCCAATGTTGCAGACTCCTGAAGAGGACTAATGGCTGGGATCTTGGTTAAAATTTGATGTGTGTTGCATTTAATGTACAATTACTTGAAACATGGTCCAGTAAAAAATATGACAGGGTGCTGAACTGTCAACATATGATTGGTGAAGTAATTATATTACTCATTTATGTACTTAAAATTAACCAGTAAGTGCTCTGCTGGTCAAGATAAGTATCCAAAATATAACATTTAGCTCATTCTGGAAAAGTATTTGCAGGAAGGAACGTGAAAATAGAGAGAAATAATACATTAACTATCCAGAGGATGGTAAGGGAAACCAAGTATAATGATATTTTTAAAAGCCAATATTCTTTAAAAAGAACAGTCTGAGTTTCAGAAGAGTAAATACCAGGAAGGCTTTTTAGCAATGGGCTAGATACTGTTGATGAGATGGCTGAAAGGGTTTTGTCTTTGAGTACCCAGATCCTTTGGATGTTTTCATGGGTCTGTTATGTTTTTTAAATTGCTCATATTGCAGTTTTGCTTACGGTCATCTGAGGCCTTGAAAATCATGACAAGGTGCTGAGACTTGATTTTTCCATTCAACTTCCCTTTCATAGAGTTCAAAATAATGATAGAGTTGCTAAGACAGAAAGTAGTCTTTGTTTTGGTTTTTTCCCAACTGTTTGGATAGTAAGTTGTGTGTTTTTCCTTCTGTTATTCTGCAGTTGTGAAACATCATGATAACTATTTACAAATTAACAAAGTAGAAATATGGTTGAGAATGAAATTCTTTTGCGTGATCTTGAGTTAAGAGCAGTTGTCTTTTTCTCTAGAGTGCTGTGAACCAAAATGCAGGCTCTGCCCTCATGTAACTTCAGTGATAGTTAAATAAACCTAGAGGCTTCCTTCCTATACAGACTCTTTGAGGTTTCCTGATAGGAATTCAAGAGCAGATGCCATTTAAATTGTGTCAACATGTTCTATAGGAAATCTCCATTTGACAAGAACATATTTCTGTCTCTCTGAAGTTTATACTCAGTATTAGTAATAGTTTTCATAGACTCAGATGTTAGACATCCTAGGTGTTTTGACTTGCTAAACCACAACAATTCAAGTTCCTGATGTTGATTCAGCTTGGTATCAGTTGGCCACTTGTTTACATTAACCTGGACCTTGGTGACAAGAAGAGAGAAATGTCTATAATTTTTCCTTCAAAAGCCCTTGGAAACATATGGAGAAACAGCTCCTGGCAGAGCTTGTGGACAGCTTTCACAAATAAGAGACTGTGTGCTTTGCCTACATACTTTCTGCAGTATTTATGGCTACTCTGCTTCATTAAGTGCTTGTGTGGAAAATACTGCCCTTACAAAAACATAGAGTTTTATCTTAATTGGCCAAGTTGGAAGAATAAAATACTTAACACAGTGTATAAAGAGACTAGAAGTTTGGGCAACCATTAACTTCACTTTAAAGGAAATAGATAAGAATTTAAAGGTTTAGTACTGCATAAATAACGTTAAATTAAATTTGGCTTGTTTCTGTCCATGGTTTTGTTCAAACATTTTCTGAGCTACATTTATGTGTTGATTGTAGATCTAAAACCTCCAGCAAACTGTTGGTAGTTCTGTAATATTTCCCTACTCTTTAGGTAAATACTGAGAATCTACATCAAGTTTCAGGTTTTTCTAGGTTTTTTTTTTTTTCCTTCATCTTAAAGAACAAAAATAATCTTCAGGCCATTTACAATACAGGTTTCCACAGAGAAATAAGTTTGTGAAATTAAATGCTTTGGATACTTTAATTGCTAAGAAACATGAAAAAAAAAAAAAAAGGAAAATGGTTGTGTTTCCTTAAAAGAAAAACACAAACCAAGGAAATCAATACATGAACAAAAGAAGCTGTAGGTACATGTGCAGCAAATTATCATTGACATTGCAGGAAACCTTACTCTCCCAGTAACAAGTAGGTACTGTCCTGCTGATTCATCTACAGTATAGAAGTCCAATTTACTTAACTGTGTGGAAGCATAAGTGTTATTTTTAATTCTATTTTTGGACCTCACTTAGCTTGGAAACCTGTCACACTGCTTTGAAGTTGCTAAAGGTATTCCTTTAGGAGATAATTTGAAGGGGGGGAAAATGAACTAATATATAATCATGAGGAATGCATACAATGCTCTTGAATCTGAATAACTGAACTCGTTGTAATAGGAGTTGAATCTGTTGCTAAATACTTTTCTCTCTGACCTTTGACCACCATCCATGTTTTCCCCTGCTCTGATTTCTTGATTTT
Source organism: Phainopepla nitens (assembly GCA_013400175.1). Lineage (NCBI taxonomy): Eukaryota > Metazoa > Chordata > Aves > Passeriformes > Bombycillidae > Phainopepla > Phainopepla nitens. Next base: position 348,634 of record VXBQ01000050.1, read on the forward strand.
AATTCTTGCTTTGGAACTGATGACATAACTTGGACTGTATAGCTGCATCATGGAGGAAAGACAGTCTCCTTCTCATGCTGTCTGCCATGTCTATACAGAATCAGACAGAAGATTTCTCACAATTTTTTCTTAGAATGCATTTGATAGGACTGTGTAGCACAACTAGCTTGAGGATTTAAAGAGTACCATCTATGTGATTTTTGTTTATTTATATTTTCCATCACTTTTATCTTTTAAAAGCCCTGGTGGCTGTTAAAATGCTTTAACTTGCAGGCAGAGGTGGTTGGTTTGAATTGCAAGGCCTTTCCTGCCTCATGCTGCACTCTTCTCCCAAACTCTTTGTGATGGTGGAAGGATACTTGGTTTGACTTAGAAGCTCAGAGGCCCCTTCTGCAGAACATGCACTGTTTCAAGAAAAGCAGTGACATTGTTAGTAACGCACAGATCATGTGAAAACAGCCAGTAAAACCTGGAAATATACATTCCTCTCCTTGTTAGTCCTTCTAACAACTGTAGGAATTATTTAATATCATGAACATATTTTCAGCAACAGGTGTAATTTTTCAATTTAATTCTACTAATTTGTTTCTGTGACCTTTATCTAAAAGGTAATCCTTATTTGCATTGTTAATTTGGGTAATATGAAGTCTCTTGAGGGGGAGAAATAAGAAAAGGGTGGAAAAATAAGCACATAGGAAACACCTGCAGCTTTGTTTTTTCTTTTTTTTTTTTCTTTTTCTAAAAGAAGCTTAAGATATTATTATTTACAGCTAGTGTTCTGTTGTTTGTGGCCAGGATAATAAATTAGATACTTTGATGTGTGCAGAGGAGTATGGAATCTTTGTGCCTTATGAGAGTTGGTCATAAATCACGTCAGTTGGGAGGGTGGTTCAGGATCTGAGTGTTGAAGCTGGAACGGAGCAGTGGAAATGCATTGAACTGAATCTACGGTTACACAGAGCGAAACCTTCTCAGATTTATTGACTTTTTGTTCTTGATCATGGACTGTTTCAAGTAAACATGTTTACATCCAATTCCTCATGCACCTAGATAAACAGTACCGAGTTCAAGGTGAAATACTGCAGTTGTTAATAGCCCTCAGGTTTGAATAGAAGTATATCACATGAGGATTTTGCAAGTTTCATTCTTGTTGCTGCCTTGAAGTATAATAAAATTAGGTTGGCATAATGTATGTTTTTACATTTTAGCTAATTCCTAGATTTTAAAGTCTACTTTTATCAGACCTGCATGTAGAGGTAGTGTCGCATACTTGAGGCACTTCCCCCTGCCACCCCCAAGCACCTTTCAAGTGAAAGGAGATGGAATAGTTTTAAAAGCATCTTTGCTTTTAAAGCACACATCCATCATGCCCAAATGGACGCAAGACTCCATTGCTCTTATTTCCTGCAGAGAGGATGAACTGGCAGCAGATTTGCATTGTGCTGTTGCCAGGTGAAGCTCAGAGTCTGGATGGTGAAATGCAACATTTGAAGGTCCTTTTTTACCAGTGTCCCAACAAAGCAACTGCTGTCACACAAATGAAACTCATCTCAGGGATAGCAGTGTGCTGAACTACTGCAGCAGGGGTGACCAGAATAGTTTCATAGCCTTAAAATGCTTCTTTCTTAAGGTGCTGAGTTTTGCTGCAGGTACAAACTAAGGGACTGTGGTTGTCAATAATATTTCCTGATGCAGTTTGTGAGGTTGCTTCCTGTAATGGTTGCTAAATTCAAGAGAAAAAAAAAAATCTTTAACAGTACAGGTAGTAGACTCAGTGTTAAAATGTATGGTTTGGAGCCTCATATAACAATGAGCAAAAAATTGCTAAATTTGGTTAGAATGTTATATTTCTGTTGCTCAGTTGTTTTATTTGAATTCAGTCTTTCTATCCCTTTTTAGAATTGATCCTGTTTAGTTTTATTTACAGCTGAGAGGTTAAATGTTAGTGGGATTGAGTAAAAATCAAAACTCTCTGTTCTAGGGTGCTGCTCGGGGATGGAAAAACTAGTGTATGTTTTGACATTCTCCTGGCAAACATCTTGCGTGATTCAGGAATGAAGCCAAGTGCCTTCAGAACATGAGAGATGTACACCTAAGTGCCTTCAGGATATACAGAAGTTCAGGGATAGGTCACTAGTGGTGACTTGGCATGACATCTGGCAAATGCATGTGAAAGAAGGAGTATTTTTGAAATATTATCAGTGCTGTTTCTTGCTCAGAGGTGGTCATTGGAAACAACTGATTTTCTTTGAGTTTTACATTAAAAATAAATATTTTAAATAAACTATAAGAAGCAGTAGGAGTCCTAACCTCTCTCAATTTGGGAAGCTATTTGTTGATGTGAAATACCTTCCATGTGTTCCCATGCCTGTTCTTATAAAGCTGATTCTTTCTTGTTCCTAAACTTTTGTGATGCTTTTGTTCCTTAGTCTGGACTCCATAGGCCTGCTGTCCTCAGGGTTCCCACTAAAGTGTGAGTCCCTGTGAGCACCCTGCACCCTGTGAGGCAGCCTGAGTGTGAGAAGTGTGCCTGAATGTACAGAGGTGTGTAGGACAGTGGCAGGCTGGTGCCTGGGTTGCCCTTTGGGCAGGTAGGAGCTGTGGGATTGCATTTCCCTCAGGCACAGGAGGTTGCAGAGCTGGGTCCATGGCATCCTGGGGGAGTTCTCCATGACTGGGCACCTCTGTGGTGGCCCTGCAGAAGGACTTCAGGCAGCTGAGGAAATTTTGCCTGTAAGGTGAAACTATTTTCTTCTTTCTAAATATAGAACAGTCACTTCCATTTTCATAATAGATTTGATAAAATAATAGAGTAGAACAAAATTTGGCATGTAAAATACTGTATCTCCGTATATGTAGCTGCATGTGTTATAAATCTTTGATGTTTTTGCAATACAAAAAAATTCAAGATAGGTTATTTAAAAATATGTAGTAATTCATTGCATCGTGTTTGAGGAAAAAAACCCCTCTTGAAGTATGTAGTGTTGGAAAGTACCCTTGCATGAGTTAGAGGAAACCCTGGAATTTTACCCATTTTCCACTTCTCCTGTGCAAACGTGTCAGATTCCTTGGGATCTGTAAAAAGTCATAAACTAAATTAAGAAAATGTGGTTCAACAGAGCTGAAAAAATGGTTGCAGACAATCAATTCTTAGGTTTCAGTTTACTGCAAAGTAGAATTAAAATGGGTTCTTTTTAAAACAAAAAAAAAAAAAAGGAAGTCCTTTTAGGAACAGCCAAACTGAATTTCTTATTGTACCTTTTCAATACAGGATTGAAGCTTTTCCCTATGGCAGAGCTTCTAATTGTGACTGTTCTTCTTTAGCATCCTGTTCTGAAGGATGTCCAGTCTATGAAAAGGAAATGTAAAGATGATCTTTGTAAAAATCATAATTGCCTCAAATCCTGTTGGTCTGGGGTAGTTCCTCTCTCTAGTTCCTCTGAAGGAGATCTGTGTCTTTCAGGCATGCCATGGCATAATAGATCAGTTTCAGTTAAGACTGTTTAGTTTCTTAGTGTTCAAAACCCTGTTGATTTGGTTGCTGGTTCAAGATGAAACTGTTCCCTGTATTTCTTTCATGTGAACTAAACTACTACTTTGAGTATTGATTTAAATTTGCTACAGATACTTGAAAATTTAGAATACCTTTTAATTTCTTTTAATTTTTAAATGTGTAGGCATGACACTGCAGGATTTTTTTTGGTTTTTTTTTTCAGCCAAGATCAAAATAATTTTGGCAGTGGATAATCTCATCTACATAGGATTGTGTAAGCTGAAAATACGTAGGAAGCAATTGAGGAAGGGGATGAGAGTATTGGAGTAGGGAAGGCCATCTCTTGAGTCATCACAGTCATCTGGGAGATATCAGAGCCTACCTTCAGCCATACTGCATTTTCCATCACCTAGGACATTTGGCCTTTTGTGTCTAAACCCTCTAGTAGTTTTTTGTTTTCTGGGTGGCTGAATTGTACCTGCATTACCAAAATTGACACATGCAAGAATTGCTGGCTTCGAAAGATTTAGCGTAACCTACTTAGCTGATTAAGGACTCTTACTCATGTCAATTCAGTAGACATGCCACTGAAGTGATGTATGACTGGTTAATGTGTTATTGTTAGCTCATTCTATATGGATTTTCATATACAGCCAGTTCTTCAAAACCTTAATAGCACTAAAAGATAAAAGATTCTTTTTGGCATTTGCTTTATATACAGTCTTGCATCTTAGCAGTTAATTATAAATAAAAGGTTAAGTAGTGTTTTAGATACTAATTATAGATAATGGGAAATTATTTTCCAATATCTTTTATTTCCTACCTTTAAATGTGTTCTAAAAACCAGTGGGACATTTGGCCCAAAATTCAGTAGACACCATGTTGTGTTCTCATGGAAACATCTGATTAACAACGTGGAACTAACAGTTTAAGTCAAACTCATAACACGTGTGAATGTGATTAGTAAATAACATAAACATCCAGAAAGATGCTACAGGACTGTATACTTACCTGTTTAATGGCATAGTTGCATTATTTACTTTTTATTTTTTCCTTTATGTAAACACCAGAACTTGTGAACGGAAACGAATCCTCTGGCGTATCTCTAGCGTGACTTACCTTTCGCTGCTGAGAAGACCGTAGATTGGATTTGTGAGAAATAAGTTTTAGTTTTCACTGCACTGTCCTTTGTTGTGTTTAGGCAGCGCAGTGGATCTGTGGATGGCAAATGACAGGTCTCTGTCCTTCCCCAGGTGTGGGCAGTCCCCGGTGTACCGCTGCCGGGCGATGGCGGCCCGCGCCCTCGTGCCGTTCCTTATGGCCAGTGACGTTCCGGGCGCGGCGCTGGCCCTGCTGCGGGGGCTCCCGGACTCTGCCGCTCCCGGCACGCGACAGAACAGTGTGCATGGAACCCTGCTGCAAGTAAGCTTGGGAGCCTTGTTTTGCATTGATTGGGTTTTGTTTTGTGAGGGTTTGGTTTTTTTCTTCCTTTACTGTGGGGGTCTTTAAAAAAATTCTTTTGGTCATACTTGACAGCAGGATAACATACCATGATTTGTGCTTAACATTCACGTGTTGTCAAAACATACATGAAGACTGCTTTTGAGTTGATTCTGTCAGATGATAAATGTGGAATGCACATTTCAGCTGTCATTTGAAGGCAGTAAGCTGTAAGTAGTAACATTTACATTTCATATAATGTTTCATCTCCAGAGATTCAAGTGCTTTAAGAGCAAATATCCCTATCTGATCATATTTACAGAGAGATCTGTGTGACTTGCCCAAAATGACTGAGCAAATCCAAGGCAAAGCTGAACTCTGCACCAGTAGCATTGTATATATATTCAGACTTGCTACTTACCCGCATAATTATTTATTATTTCATTTGCTTTTCCTGCTACACCAACAGCTTCCTGTCAGTGTGCTGTACACGTTGTGGTAAGCTTTATGCTATTGTCTTCTGGAAACATTCTGGAGAACAGCTCACTTGCCAGAAATTTCTTCATTCTCCATATATCATTCCACTGGTTTATGGCAGTCGGTTCACCATGTTTCATTTTTAAGCTATCATGGTAATAAGTTACTGATTTTTATTGCCTGTTTTTCACAAGCAACCCTGCAACAAAGCCATATTGTGCATGATCAGCTCTGTTGGTCTGTCCTAGCTGGCAAGCTTTCCAGGTACACATTCCCAGCTGTGTGCTGGGGGTGTGTATGGTTGTTTTGATTTGGTTTTTAATTGTATCTTTTCCAGCATATTATTTCCCTTTAAAATCAAGACTTCCAGGAAATCTAGGAAATTAGTTAAGTCCCTCTAGGGCTGTTAATGTCAACTTTACCTGTAAAGGGTTTCAGGCAGTTGAATCTGGATTTGGATGATGGTAGGTCACAGTGAGGGGTTTTGCAAGGTGTGGAATGGGCTCCTGCTCTGAAAAGCAGTCGATGCACCTGGTACATGCAAGTTATTGGACCTGTGAGCTGCTGTGTCTTGTGGCAAGGGGGAGGTTGCCTTCCTCGAATTAGCTGTGCAGCCCTGCTGTGTCAGAGCTCCTGAAGTGTTAGGAAGAGAGGGTTGTTCCAACAGTGAGAATGAAATGCTTTCTCAATCCAAAATGATTATAACTCTGCTCATGAGGATGTGGACTGGCAGTAGTGTATAGAGTTAATTGCCTTCTTTTCAGTTACCTGGAAAAAAATGATAATAAAATAATAACGGAGGGTGGATATGAAAGAGCCCAGAGGATGATCTAGTTTTTAATTCAGTGTTGCTAACATGATCTTATGCATAGGTGTAGGGAGCTTTCCACACCTGTGAGGTGGGAGGTATTCCCAGAGCTTTAACCTGATTTTTCATCAGTTTTGAGCAGCTTCTAGGAGCTACTCCTGCAATTTGTACTGCACAAGGAGAGACCAGTGCTGTCAGAGAATTATATTCTTCCAAAAAATGTCACTTGTCTGTAACAGTTTGGTTTCTCACATTTGTATTGGGCTTTGCTGTTATCCCTTATGAATCAAGGGTGCTCAAAATCTTTATTTAATGCTTAGTTTAATTTAATGTATGGCAACTCTCTGTTGCTAGTTTAAAATAGGAAAACATTCAGAAGAAATACTGTAGTGTGGTGAAGATGTGCTAGAATTGGAGGCAAGACAGTGATATTTGTTATAGCTCCAAAATACTGGTGCCAGGTAGTTCAGCCTGTAGTTAGCTTGCACCTCCAGTACAAGAGGCAGTACAAAGAGGAAGGTATTGTGACTTTCTCAGGGTACCTGGATGCCTGGCTTCAGTTTTGTTTTTATTTATCAGTGTTAGTTGGGACTTGCAAATCTTCTGGTAAGGCTTATTGAAATGTAGAAAATTATGTTATGGGGACTACTGGTTAAAGCACTGTTTTGCAGAAGGCTTACTGAAGAGATGGTGATCTGGCAGTGTTCCAAACTGTTTTGCATTGCTTTTCCATGACACAGTTGAGGATTTATCGTCCTCGTTGATAGAAAACCAAAACAAAAATCTCTACTAGAAAGAGGAAGTCTCTACAAAACTCAATAATATATACATTTTTCCAGCAGTACAAGGCCAATATCTTATGCAAATGGAATTCACTAATTTCATTTGTTCAGTCACATGAGAAGCTACTAAGTTCATTGCTCGAATTTTTTTATTTTAGTGTTCATATACAGTCAAGTTCTGAAAAGGAAAGCTGGAATTATTCAGAATTAGGTGGCAGTACCAGATGTAGTAAATCGTGAAGGTATATTTCAGTTATGTTTCAGAGTTATGTAATCACTTCATCTGTTGCCAGTCAAATGTTAATTTATAGGAAGATCATTCAAAAACAGTTCAGCATGTAGTGCTTGTCCAGACATGGCTTGGTTTTTGAAATGGTGAGGTTGTCAAGGAGTGGTTTTTTGACAGTGGATATAGATGTGTTTAACTTCAGATCTCTGCATTATGTGAAAGCATGTCTTTTTCTCCATAGTGTTTTAACTGTGCTTTCCTATGCAGATTAACTAACTAGTTTGCATAGGAATATGAATGTTCATGAGGATAAAAGAATGTTATGCTTTACAGGTTTTACAGAATAATTATTTTCAAGAATTATGTAAGAGGAGTGCTGCTGTTCTGTAACACTTGAGGAGCTGATGCTGTTCTTCAAGGAGCATTTCTGCATCATAAGCAAGTGCACTGACTTGAATAAGGCAACCAAAAAATCTTTTCAATGCTGATTGTTTCCTTTATGAGTACAGTTTCTGCTTTGCTCCATAATCCAACTTGGCATGGGTTGGGGAAGGAAATCAGGTTTCTAATTCACAAGAAAATACAGAATTTTCCTACTAGCTTTCTTGAAAAATGAAACATTTCTGTCTTGTTTTGTTTTAAGATCTAGGCTTTTTAGCTGATCAGCTGAAAGGAAGAGCTCATCCAAAGCTTCATGTAGGGACTTCTGGAAGAGTATCAAAATCTGACTAGTGAAGCTTTTATGTTTGTGAATATTTCTGACTTTTGGCAGTTGCCAAGGAATTTAGAAATATTTGGGAAGTTTGTGAGGTTTCCTTATCAGAGGATCAAATATTCTTTTGACCATCTGCCTCTTTGGGATTGGAATTTCTGAAGTATATATTCCATCTTTCCAGAAAAAATTGAGAAATTCAGAATGAACTAGGCAAGGCTGCCTTTTACCTTCACATCATCAATCAGTCATTCCTTGGTTGTGATTGAGTTCCAGCAGAGCTCCTCTCCTTGTTTCCTCTGGTGCTTTGATCAGGGAGTTGTGATCAGTGCTCTCTCCTGGCCTCTGGGTTGCTTACACGGTGCTGTTGGTCACCCAGCAGCTGCCAGGCTGGTTCAAGCCCCCCATGAGGAGCAGGGCCTGGTGGCACAAGGCTGTTTCCAGCTCTCTGTAGAAGCCCTTGTCCACTTGTTGTGCCTGGTTTGGCAGCTTGTAGCAGACACCCCTGCAGTGTCACCCACACATCAGTCCTTAGCTGTAAGCTCCCAGCTGGCTCATCATCCATCCCCAGGCAAAGCTCTGGGCATTCCAGTTGTTCTGCCACAGAGAGGTCAACCCCCACCTTCTCATCTTCCCTACTTGTCCTTCCTAAAGAACACGTATCCCTCCACTGTATTACGCCAAAATGGTAATAATAAAATAAAACATCAGCTATTTTATCTTGTCTCCACGATCCCAGCAAGATCACAGACTGCATCTGCTCACAGACCTTTTAATTCCTTTAATTCTTTAAACCCTTCCTTTGAGTGCTTCAAAGTGAAGAAAAGCTACAGGGATCTTATAAAGATTTGTCCAGAAAAGAAGGCAGCACCTTTAATTCATCTGGTTGTGGGTTATTTATGATGATTAAAAAAACCCTCCCAAATGCATAAACTTTCAGATTGGTTTGCCAAGGAAAGCAGATGTTAGACTTCAGCTTTTGTTTTTATCTTGAGAGAATCAGTTAACATGATTGATGCTGGATTTTAAAGCCTGTGTGATGTTCATAGATGAAGAATCCAGTTGTTTTTAAGTACAGCAGAATAGCAATAGTATGACTGGAACCTTCAGTCCCAGTTCTGCACTCATTAGTTTCCAGAAATCTTTTTCACATTTGTATACTGGAAAAATCTATTCTCCACTGAGAGTGTATATACCCTTACATGCTATTCATATCAAGAAGAATCCATTGGGCAGCTGCCATTAATCATGAACAGACTTAATTACTGTTAAGGTTTATTTGTTTTTCAAATGAATGAATCTGCACATCAATTGACTCATTATCTTGTGTTTTATCAGTTTGATCTTCGCATTCACTTTGGCAGGCCTACAGTTACATATTTTCAGAACACAGGGGATTAGGTCAATGAAAGTTATTAAAAGAGACATTGTGTTTTCATTAACTTGTCTGTGCCTTGTTCTGAAATGTTGAAGGTGCTGCCTTACTTTCTGCATGCTGACAGTGTCTAGCTGGAGTTTGGGATACAAACCGGTACAAAAAAGTTTGCTTCTCTTATTTGGCCATTCTATTTGAAGAGCCTTTTGCATTCTCTTTGGCATTTTTTGAGTGTAGGAGAAGGAGGATTCAGTGACTTCTCCCTCTTCACTTGCTGCTTATATGTGGAGGGAACTACATGACTTTGTCTGTGTGCCTCCATTTGCTGCCTCAACCAGGAGATGGATTGCACAGTCCAAGATAGTGCTTTTGACAGAGTCAAATGCACATATCATTAAAGAACAATTTCTGTCTGGAATCTGCTTTGGTCATGATGAATATTTACATTTTTGATGATACTTTGTACAAGCAATCAAACAACTACATAGAATATAATTTTTTTTTAAAAAAATCCTCTCTGGTCTGTCATGTTCTTGCAGGTGGATCCTTCCTGTTGTGACTGGTTTTGGTCACTGCTGTAACTCAAAAGTCAAAGAAATTCTGTTTGCTCTGCTGTGGTCCCTAGGAACATTTCTCTCTATCCTTCATCTTCTCATCTGATGCCTGGCTGGTAGCTTCTCTTCTTCTTGTTGCCATCTTCCCACTTATTCCTGTTACTTTGTCACTCCTACTGGTTTATCCTGAGATTTGTTCCCTGAGCATATGCCAATATTTTGCATTGCAAGAGAAAAACTGTATTCCTTCTCTCTGGGGATCTGTTCTTAAAGACATACAAAGTATAACTGGCAGATGAAATGCAGAATTTATTATGCTTTGGTGCAGGGTTCAAACTTCAGGAAGATAAAAATGGAAATTCACTTACTTAACGTTGTTTTGAGTGTCAGCAATCAGCAGTCATTTGCTCTTCACAAATTGTTATGCTTAGTATTCAAACTTTCTCCAAACCTAGTTTTTTATCTACAGAATCCTGTGGTGTTAGAGTAGCCAGCTGGTTCAAAGAAGTGTGTTTGTGTGTGGGGTTGATTTTTCCTTGTTTGTTTGTTTTTTGTGATCACTAATTCAAACAGATCAGTTAGGCATATGAATGCAAAGTCTCATGGAAGGAATGTTGTTTTGAGATTTTGGACCTTTTTTGTTTAGTTTTGGAAATAAGCAACACTTGTATCTCAGATCTGAAGAATAGAATGAGTCACATTGACTCAGTTGCATGTGACAGAAATTAGACTTATAGGAGATATTTGGCTTCATAACTATTCATGCTATTTAACATTCATTTTAAAAATTAAATGTCCTACTGACTTCATTGGGTCAAGAAGTTGGCAGTTACTTTTTAGGGAATAGTTACTTTCTAGGGAATAGACCCATCTTTCTGAAAATTCTTTAAAATGAAAGAATCTAGAGCTCTTGTATTAAAAAATGTTAATATGTTTGAAACACTTGCATGGTTGCATGGTGGGTTTTTCTGTACAGGACTTTCATCATAGAATCATGCAATTGTTTGGCTTGGAAGAGACCTTAAAGATCAGGTTCCAACCTCCCTTCCCTGGGCAGGGATACCTTCTCCTACACAGGTTGCTCAGAGACCCATCTAACCTGACTTTGAATACTATGAAAGTCATGTACTATTACTTTTTTTATTATTTCTGGTGTTTATTGAATGCATCAAGGTTTGTGCAATGGTTGAACCTTAAATTATCTGTATCAACTCTTTGGATATACTGATTCTTTAAATCTTAATGGAGAGCTGGAAGAAGTGATTTAAAGATGAAATAATTGATTAAAAGGATAGTTGAAGCCTTGATTAGAGCAACAAGAAAATCAGGACAAGAACACAACCTTATAACAGCCATACTGGGTCATGTAAAGATTTGTCTGAGTCAGGGTGCTCCCTGCAGCAAGGACTGATAGCAAGCCTAGGAAAAAGAGTAAGGCAGAGGAAGCAGCTGGAGAAACATCTGCATGTGCTGTCCTAGCTTCCAGCACTTTTGAGCCAGAGATGTATGGATATGACTTTTTGGAAGATAAAAATTCAGTACATGACTGTACTAATAAAAAGCAGCAATTCATGATGAAAACATCAGTATGTTAGGTAGTTTAATTATCTGGCAGAGTTTTATTCAGACAGGTTGTTGTTGATGAAAGTAGAGTCTGCCTAATGAATGCAGATGCCTCTCTCTTTCCTTTGAGAGGAGGAGGATTTTAGCTGAAGTGGCTCCGAAGGAAGGTCAAGCTTTAGGTATTTCAGATTGTGATCACTCTTGTGTTTTATGAGTTTAATACTTGAATACTTAGAGGACTAAATGCAGTTTAAATAATTTGAAAATAAAGCAAGGAAGAATGATGCATGAAGGAGAACTCACAAGCAGTCACTGGACATTTCTTTTATTGGACTGAATAGGTAATAAAACCCCACGGACTCCAGTGACTAGGGTGTGAGAATATGAGGAGACAAATCAAATACATTTTGAAAGTCATTCTTGGATGCTGGTCCTTTTTGCTGGGTAAAAGAGAGAAGTGTACTATTTATTAGTTTCCCCTAAAAATCTTTAATGTGAATTAGCAGCAGTGTTGTCAGTGACCATATTTTTTTCTTGTTTTGTTTTGAAGACAGAGGATCTCTAGATTCTGAAAGAATGAGTGGGGAAGTAGTGTATTGTTTACTTGGCTTTATTCAGTAGCCTAGAAACATTGTCTATGGTGATTTACATTTTATTTGTCTTGGCAGTAAAGTTTGAAGTGTAGCAGTTCAATGTTGGCTTATAAAAACTCAATATAGTAAACAAACCTTACATTATCTACTGATCAAAGTAATAAACCTGCTAAAATTAAATGTTTTCCAGTGAAACTTCCTTTTAGCTGTTTCTTTTCTAACCTCAGTTCTTAGTGTTCAGGATAAGCCTTACTTTAAAGATTAGTAGAAATTAGTACAGATTATATGGAGCTGGCAATAACAGAACAGTTGTCTCATTTCTGTATGTTGTAAATTTGTGTTGACTGTTACATAAGGGTACACTGATAAAAGGAGACAGTAAGCATTTGAGAATGAGATTTGTATCTGTGAATGCAACAGAAATGCAGCTGAGTTCCAGGAATGGGAGGAGGCAGTCTCTTGAAAGGGAGTCATTGATGAGATTTTGCCAGAGGTTTTCTTTCAGCTGTTTTTTAAATTTAAAAGAACAAACCGAAGAGACGTAGTATGACTGATTGACTGGGCAGCCCTGCTAGTTGTACATTGCTTTGAAGTTGCTTTAACTGTAATTAGTAATGCTCCCAAATATTGTCTCTGACTTCCTAAGACATGTCACTGCTCTGCAAAAGGACGTAGATGTACACAGCTCTTTCAGCTCTGTTAGGTCTTTCCAGTTTCTGCATTACTGAGTTCCTTCTTACAGCAGCGAAGGATATGCAAAGGTGCTGGTGTTGTACACCTGGAGGGGTCACATCTTTCTGTTTAAAAAAAAAAAAAAAGAGTGGTTTAGTACAGAATGAGCAACATTCATCAGTCAGCGAAAACAACTGCTGTTTTACTTGAGAGGTAACTAGAATAATGATTATTCTGGGTTTGCCAGGGAGAATGGTGCCAGTTGCCCCCTCTGTACAGGGAGAGGGATGCCCTGATGGATGCCCTGCTTCCTTCTCTCCTGTATCCTAGATTTGGACACTTGTTACTCTGGTTATGGCAAGCAGTTGCTTTGCAAATGTTTCGGCCTTCCTGTCCTAGTACATCTAGTTTCACTCCTTTATAAATAAAAGCTCCTGCAGCCCTGCTAGCAGAGGTTTTGGGTGCCTGTGAGTGTGTGGTCACTTGAGGTAGCCTGCCTGGTGTTCAGCTGCAGCCGTCCATACAACTTGGCATCTCTAGCTGTGTTTGTGGATAGTTGTGCAGTGGCTGAAAACGCCATCTATGAATGTGGTTATATAAAACAACTTTGATTAGGTGTTAACAAAGAGAAGTCCTTTTTATAGGTACAGTTTTCACAGTGGATACATTATTTTGTTTTAAAATGATGGGCATTTGAGAAACAAATAACTGTCAGCACAGTGTTTTTCTTTTCATTACTGAAGTCTTCCTGAAGAGAGTTGAACTATTCTAGGCACTGGCTGACTAATTTGATTTAGACCTCCCAGAACAACAATTGAACTGTTGTGAAGTCTGAATTTTTAAGTGTTCTGTTCTGTGCATATTTCTTGCACCTGTTTTGTATTATGAATGTATAAGTATCCCTCATGATTAGTCAGGAAAGCAATCCTATCACTCTGTCGCTGGCAGAGGATGTTTTTACAGTTGGGAAGGGAAAAGTTGAAACTTGTAAAGCTTACTGAAGATACAGTATTCTCCTAGGTGGTGCAGTGGATTAATTTAGTACTCCATGGAGTTCATTTTTCATCTCCAAAAAACATGTTTTCCATCCAAGCCGCATAAGATTTTTTTTCCCTTCCCTTTGATCTAGGAACCATGTCTTTAAAACTTTCAGAGCCAAAAGAAAGACAATCCTGAGTACACTTTCTGGATATGCTTTTAAAAATACCTATCCATGATGAGTTCTTACTGCTTGAGGATGTATGAAAAATACTTATATACAGTGAGGCCTTTTTATTATTCTGTGTTTTCTGAAGTTCAGGCTATAGTGAGAAATAGGGGAAGGTGCCTTCTATGGTTTTTGGAAGCTCTCTCACCCTGTTGATAAATGAGAAGAATATCCTCCATGAAAGGAAGAGAAATCTGGGAAAATGGGCTTTCAAAAGAATGCTGAGTGGGAGAACTGAATGAAGAGGAATGAGTGTTTGTAAGTGGGTAACTACTCAGTAAGGGCTTCCCAATGTTGAAGACCAGGATACAAGAATCTTGAATAGTGTAACAAAAAAATTGCCTTTATGAAAGGAGGAAAAACCTAGAAATGAGACAAATAGAAGACAAATGGAGACAAATTATACAAAATAAACCAAAACAAGAATAAGACACTTTTCCAGTGTATGAAAATAGATGTCAAGAGTGTTAATGCATCAAATCACATTGTGTGCTTTCTCTGTCTTAAGCAATTTAATGCATGTTAATTGCTTTTGTTTTTTTAAATGTTTGTGTGCCACAGGCATTTCTTGCAGTAGTGTTTCTTACTACTATTTTTTTTTGCCTTTATATATTTAAGTATTTTAAAATACCAACATTTTTGAGGCAGTCATTGTGCTAACATTTTCTAGGAATGTTTTTTCACGTGGCTGTTTGATTTAATGTGTGGTTTTTTTTACTGATGCTCTAAATGACTGAATCTGAACTTGATGGTACTCTAATTGTGTTCCTCTGGTTTTGTTACTCCAATGCTGTTTATGCATAGGTCAGAAAAAAACAGTAAATGGATATCCAGGCGTAGGAAGGGTTGTACAGAAATTTGACAGACATAAAGAAAGTACATGGGACAGAAAGTTTATGTGGGTGTCCTGTTAACAGGGAGAAGCTGTGTTATGGTTGTACCCTGTGGAGGAGCAGGAGTGGTGCCTTACTGTAAGGGTCTATCTGCATGTTTTGCTTTGAGGTCAGGGACAATGTGGGGAGCAAAGCTTTACTGAAACACATTTTGTTTTCCACTGTCTAGTACAACATGTTTCCAATTCTGGGGCATTTCTGCTAAAACCCTCAACTAAAAGCCAGTGACACTAAACTGGGAGGAGCTGTCAAGTCCTTGAGGGCAGAGAGGCCCTGCAGAGAGACCTCAACAAATCAGAGAGATGGGCAATCACCAACTCTGAAGTTTAACAAGTGCCCAGTTCTGCACCTGGGACAGGGCAGCCCTGGTTGTGTATATAGACTGGGAAATGACAAGTTGGAGAACAGCTCCATGGAAAGGGACCTGGGGGTCCTGGTTGATGGCAAGTGGAATATGAGTCAGCGGTGCCCTGGCTGCCAGGAGGGCCAACCCTGTCCTGGGGGACATCAGGCACAGCATTGCCAGCTGGGCAAGGGAGGGGATTGTCCTGCTCTGCTCTGCGCTGGGGCGGCCTTACCTTGAATATTGTGTGCAATTCTGGGTGACAAAATACGAGAAAGATGTGAAACTATGAAGGAGTGTCCAGAGGAGGTCCATGAGGTTGATGAAGGGCCTTGAGAGGAAGCCATGGGAGGAGCGGCTGAGGTCACTTGGTCTGTTCAGACTGGGGAAGAGGAGACTCAAAGGAGACCTCATTGCAGTGTGCAACTTCCTTGTGAGGGGAAGAGGAGGAGCAGGCACTGGCCTCTTTACTCTTGTCACCAGGAATCAAGGAAACTGCGTGAGGCTGAGTTGGGAGAGGTTTCAGTTGGATATCAGGAAAACAGCGGAGACGTGGCTGGACACTGGAACAGACTCACCAGAGAATGGTCACAGCAGCAACTTGACAGAGTTCAGGAAGCGTTTGGACTTGTTCTCTAGCACATGATGTGACTCTTGGGGATGATCCTGTGCAAGGCCAGAAGTGATACTAATGTGGATTCTAAGTTGGGTGATGAAAAATGTGGCTTCCAGTGGAGCTGCAGGCAGCTCTTGGACTTGTAGTACCCTGCAGAGCCTTCCTTAGGTGCTGGAAACAGCCTAGGTGTGGTCTAACTGCAGAAGAGAGCAAGGGGAGATGGGGAGATGCTGAGATGGTGAGGGATGCTTCTAAATTTATCACCTGTCAAGATCACTCCTTTTCTCTCCTTCATAAAAGGTGCCAGTTGTCTTTGGATCATCAGAGTCTCCTTGATGTTTGGGAGTGTGGAAACCTCCCCCACAGCTTTAAGAAACCAAAGAATTAATAAGGCTTCTGAAGGAATGATAAGCAGCAGGTGCTTCTATTCTGCCCTCCCTAGTTATTTCTCAAGCTTGTGCCTCTGTTATCTCTACCCTGTTTCCTCTGGCTCCCTCACTATCAACTCTCTCCCACCAGCTCTTCTTTCAGATGTTTGCTCCTTTTTATCTCTGTTTTGGACCTCATCCTCTCTTACAGAATAGCTGCTGTTGTGGTATTTTGTTGCTTATTGCACTGGAGTAATTACTATGCTGTCAGAAATGCAGGCCAAATGTATCTGTATATTGATTTTATTCAGAAGTGTAAACTTCAGATTCAGTACATCTTTACATCTGCAATGAATGTCTCAGTCTCTCTTTGGCAGGTAACCTCTGCAGACTGTAGTTGTTCATTCTGGGCTGTTCTTATTGTGAAAAATAAGTAATAGTTATTAATTTTTCCCCTCAAATATACACAGGTATTTTCAAAGCTGCAGAAAGGTCCCTGTGACAGAAGTGTGTATTGGGAAAACTTTAAATCTTGAAAATCTGATTCATCTTTTTCTGGTGCAAATGCATCAACATTAAGCCTTACTTTTCACTTTGAGAAATCACTTACGAATTCAACACTAAAACATCTGATGTAAATGGAAGATATTGAGCATTCATGCTTTCAAGTTTTACTTGAGTATGGTTGAATTCTCTTAGCACCTTTTCTTCTTTTCTCTAGTCCAAATGCATTTGTTTAGCTTTGTAATATTAAAGTTATAGTCTTAAAAGAGAAAAAAAGGTAGGAAAAGCCAATTTCTCTTGGTCCCTACAAAACACTTCTATAGCAAATAAAATGCCTGTTATGTGCTCATCTCACATTTGTCAAGTGCAGAAAATCTTTCATTTATTCTTCCAGGTTTCTGTCCATTTTGTTTCATTGGTGAAACAGACACTGCTGGCAAATAGAACAAGAAATGTAAAGAGCACAATGATTGCTGCTTTTTCCTTTCACAGAAAATACAGGTGGAGCCATGCTTGAGTGCATGCTTGATTTTTGTACCTATTGAATCATTTTGTGCCATAATAAATAACCAGGTAGAACCTTCACTCTTTGGAATGAAGTCACTTTTGAACCCAAACCAACTCAAGACAAAGAAGAAAGATTAAATCACATTGTCAGTATGTGGTGTGAAACATGCTACATGCTTAATACTTTTTAGGTTATTATGTTAATTGAAAAGTAAGTAATATCAGTGTAAAAATGTGTGTGCTCTAGTGATTCTCCTGTTTTCCCATCTAGTAAATACTACCCACTTCCAAAAAAAGCCTTAGGAAGATGTAGAGATGGACATAGTAATTCTCTAGAAGACATCACATACACACCCTGTTGCCAGATTTTTGTTAGACTTTGTTATTTCCTGATGTAACATCTAATAAAAAACATATGCTCTATGTGTATATCCTGTCTTGCAGCATGAAAACTGCAGCCCATAGAAAATTCTGAAGCATTTTGAAAGGAAGGGACTTGGTGTAATCACCTCGGGGTACCACTTTCTTCTGGGAGCCTTCTTGAGCACATAGGATTTCAAACCTCCATGGCAGTACTGATATTGAAAGTGGCCTTAAATAGAATGAAATGCATCAAGGGCTTCCAGCAATATAAGCACCTTTTTTAATTCATTGGTTTGAGACAATAATTTATATTTCTGAATTATCGTATTGTAAGCTATTATTTTAAAATTAATCAAAATTAAATAGGTTCGTAGATATTAGGAACTGGGGAGGGCATATGGTTCTGACTGTAGTTATTTCTCCTGGATTATTGTACAGTATTCAGAAACTTCTAAAAATTATATTTCAGCATCACGCATCTTCAGTTGTTCGAAGTAAAAAAAGCTTACGAAAGCCAAAATGTGCTTTATATGTTTAACTGGTTTTGAAATATACACAATATGGCCTCTTGGTACTCAGTAATCACTGGTGAGGAAAAAAGTGTTATCTTTGAAACATCACACTGCCTTTAGCAATAAAAGGAGAATACTGTTTTCTCTAAAAAAGTAGGAATTGTTGGTAAAAGTGGTAGAGACACATTATTAAAGAAGGAAATATAACTACAAAGTAATGTCGCTCTTAAGAGTTGTTTCATTTTCATAATTTTTCATTTTTCTGAAAAGCCCTATTGTGCTTATAGAGAAGAAAAAAAATTGTTTAAATTAGTCTTTCAGGCAGATACATTGACTATATAGCACTGTCATTTAATCCAACTTGACACAAGAGTTAATAGTTCTAATGACATTTAAAGCTGTTTTCAGTCTTGTATAATGTGGTACTTTGTGAACAGTTGAAGAAGTTAATTTCCTGTAAAGTTGAATTTTTGAAGTTCTGTGATCACATGGTCCAAATAAATGATCTCATCCTAAATATTTCTTAAGTCAAGTTGCAAGTATTCCTAAATTTATCATGTCCAGCTCTCAAATTATTACAACGATAACTTCTTGGGTTTTTTACTCTCAGAGTGCAGTAGACTATTAGATTTCCTCAGAAAGGGAGATTTTTGTAACACCACAGCCTTTTAACACTTTCTTCCATCAACTCCTTGACTAGTTGAGTCTTGCTTGTTTTTTCATCAGCCTTTTCCTTTCAGTTTTATATGTCATATTTATAAAGATTGGATAGAGCAACGGGTAGAGAGGCTTAGAAGTTGAGTCAGTCATATTTTTGCATTCAGTCATGAACAAGGCTTTAATGGTGTTACCTAAAAAACAAATCCCTGGGATGTTACACAGACAACTTTGTTGAATAGAATTACAGCACCATGATTATGCACCACAAAAATCCTCAAAACAGTTGCTGCAATTATAGAAGCATAAAGCACTTTGGAGGTGTCCCTGGACAATGCTGTTCAGTTGTGGTGCTGTGAGCAGGAGGTCTTGTCACAGAACTGAATTAGACAAAGTTGATTTGGGTCTTTTTCTTTAATTGGCCTGGTTTCTTGTGAATAAAATGCGTTATTTTGGGTGACAAGTACGAAATTTTCAGTTTGTACAGTAACTAAAACAAAGGTGATAAATTTGAGGAATTTTTTCATGTCTTTCACAGTTTATAATATAAAACATTCATACTCAGTATTGCTACTCTGTTGTAAACAATGCTGTCTGTAGGGCATCTCTTCACAAGTTTATGTAGTGAAAACTGTAATGTCACCAATAAGTAATTTATTTTTACCTTTTAACTTATTTAACAAAGAGCTTTTACTCTGTTATCTGTAACTAGAAGAGGACTCATCCTCCTTTAACTTCAAGTAAATAAATTCATAAATAGGTCAGCTCCCCTTTTGCAGCTCATTGATAAATTTATTGTAAGGCCAACGAGACTGATCAAGTGCACAGAAAATGCGTAATGGTGTTTGGAGAGGGACAGAGGAAACTTGGTTTCAAATAAACTTACTTTGTTTTTCCAAGTGCAGTTAAACCATGGAATTTTGTGGAATTTTAGTAGACTCTTAGGGAATCCAGAGGTAGTTTAACTTCTGCCACGTTCTTGCTAGTTCATTTTGTTGTCCTTTTTTGCTAAATTGAAATATTTTTAGTGTTTATATGTGCTTTACTGTAGTTATAGATCTGTAGTAAATTTTACTGCTTAAAAACCAAACAATATGCAGCTTTATGGGATGATTCTTCAACATAAACCGTCAATCCCCAGCATAATCTGTTGATAACCACTGGATACTTTGTGTTTAGGATTGAGGACCGAGTGTGGAGCAGACACCTGTATAAGAACGGTGATAAGGGAGATGCACACAAGATGTGGCACCTCTTAGCTGCCTTGCATCAGAGATTATGAACAAAGTGCTGGAAACATGAGTGAGAGTAGCGGTGCCTTCCACTCATTTCTGTGCTGCCAAATTCGGACTGTGAAGTGACTTGAAAACCACAAGCTCTCCCTGGATTCTGGTTTAGTTTATCTAAAGGTGGTAAAATAAAGTGTTTAATCTGTTAACTGAAGCTGTTGATTTTAGTAGATGATTTTGCAATTGCAGCCACTGGTAAAATACAGAAGCAGCAGGACGTGGCCTGTGGAGTGGTGGGTGGAGGTGAACACAAGCAGAACCAGATTGGTACTGGTAGCAAAGGGATAACACAGTGAAGAGCCCATTGAGATACTCTTACCACTTGTGTTTGGTGTTTATTTTAATGAAAAAGGGTATGAAGTCCCTTCTCCATTAGTCCCTTACATCACTGATGCAGGGTGGTTTTCAGCTGCCTTGAGCCAATCTGGCATTCTGTGAAATGGGTGCCGAGTTGTTGTTCTCATTGCCAGTTTTGAGGCCCTAATGCCAGAGGATTTGTGTAGGCTCATGCTCTGCAAACAGTTTGTGCACTGCGGTCCACCTGCAGCTGATCATCACTAGTCCTCTGGCTTCTGGATGTTGCAGCTGCCACAGATTAGCTAGTGGTCCTCTTGGAGCCATTTCAGCAAAAACAAATAAGATTTAAATATTTGGATATTATTTCAATAAATTTAAATATTCCAATTTCAGTATCAGGCCTCTGCTAACCTAACTGATGTGACTGAAGGGAATTGGGGTCTTGCTTTCATTAGAAACCTGGGTTGGATATTTGAAATGGTCAAACTTCAGCAGGATGTAGTGTTGAAAAAGTGGTGGGCATGGTAACATTTGCCACTGGCACCAGTGTGTTCAGAAGGCGGCAACCTCTATGCAGTTCAATATCCACAGCTGAGTAGAGGGCTAAGTGGCTTTAAAAAACTGTTCTTAGAGACAGTGAGACAGCTGTACTCCTCTGGGATAATAAAATCAAAGGCAAACATGTGCAAATGTTGGAGAGGACGGTCTTAAGTGAAGGAAAGTGTTGGAAGGACTTTGCTTTTCAAAAATATCTTTTCTGACATAAAAACTGTTGCTGTTGACATTTCCTTATGCCAAAAACACATCAATGGGACCCAAGTGGAAGAGAGAAGGAGGGGAAAAATAACAATAAAGAACAGATCTTTCTGACCAGCTTCTAATTCCTCTGAAGATAAGAGTCCCAGGAAATTTCATCATTTTATTCTGGATATTGTCTGTTACTGGTGAATTCACAAAGACAGTGTTCCTTTCTTTGGTGCTGCTGATTGTGAAACAAATGCATGATCTTACTAGAGCTTGGAATACGTTTGATAGCTTTGAGTTTGGCACTTGCTGCGATAGCGTAGGATGGTTGTTTGTCTGGGGAAAAAATCCACAAGGCGATGAAGCATTGTCACTAATTAAAATCAGAAGAAATACTTGAGCCGTTGGGGGGAGATGTAATCAGCTGACTAGCGAGATTAAGCTTTGGGAACAAAAGGCAAATACATTGCAGGTAGAATTCCAAATGTTCAAAGCAGAGATGAAAAATTCATTAACATTGCTCTGTGATTATGCAGTTAGCCCTTTCCTTGCCCTTAAGTTTACCTTGGCTGGGGCACTTGCAGTTAAATGGCACTGTGGAAATTACTGGAAAACATTAACATTAACTTGTTATTGTAAGCTGACATCATGCTGAGCCTGATGGGAAGTGAAAATTTATAAATAGCTTGTCCATATGTGTAAGGCAAAAATCTGCTGATCTTCAGCAGTAGCATGATTCATGTATTTGCCGTAGTTTGAACTTCATGGTGAGTCTTCTATGAATTTTGTAGTTTCAAAAACTTCAGGAAGATCAGTGGTCCAAAACTGACAGAACTCTGAGGAAATACTGTTGATACTTTCAGTGCAGTTTTTGATGTACAATCTATATCCTACAGACACTTAGGTAGTCTTCCCTCTGTGTTTTCTGAAGAGTCAAGTGCTTTCAAAAAAGTATACTTAAAGCATAATTTTGGCATTTTTTTCTCCCCCCATAAATTCTCATGCACATGCCTACTATCTGTGAACTGTAATTATAGGATCTGAATGGTCTCTCTCTGAGATGCAGCCTTTGTATATTTCAAATAAATTGCTTAATCTGTTTCCTTGCCTGCAAGACTTCATTCTATAATCTTTTATAATATAGGAGAGAGGGGGGTAATATTGAAAAACAATATGTGATTACATGAGTAAAAGCTTTATTTCTACATTGTTGATGGAATGTAAGTAAAGAGATGTGGTGTATTTCAGGGAGCCAGTCCTCCTTCCTGTCTGATGATCTTCCTTGTTGGAAAGTGGCTGTATCCACATACACCTGGGCTGAACAGTGCTGCCATGTAGTCCAATGAGACTGAAAATACGGGAGGGCTGTTGAGTTGAGGATTGTCATTTTCCTCATGTGTTACAGCTGAGTGGGATCCTCTCACACAAATTAATTTTTAGATGTTACTGTAATAAAAGAAGAAAAATGAAACAGAGTTTGCATTAAATGCACCTTCCTCTTTCCTGTTGTCTTATGTACTGCCCTTGTAAAGCTGAACTCGTTATTAACTCGATTATGCTTGGAATTCAATTTAACTTATCTGCAAGTTAAGCCCACTCATCACCTGTGCTGTCTAGACATAAAGTTGCTTTTATTGCATGTTTCAGTTGTATGTTCCCTTTTATAGGGATAATTTTGACAGAGGAAAATCCTTCTGAGTTCTACTTGCATTCAGCTGTGTTGCTGTGTCAGAGGAGTTTGGCATTTGAGCTGGGGATCTGGGCACCGAAACAGACAGTGTTTGATGGATCTGCGTAGCTGGAGCCCCCGATGGTCTTCTTGTTACCTGCATCTGACTGTGTGAGAATTTTCTTGAAGGGAGGGATATTTGCCCTATTGTTTGCACTCAGAGGTGCAGCAATCCCGTGGAAGAGCAGTCAATCTTACCTAAGTTCAGCAGGCTTTGAAATGTTGGCTTAGAGTTCAAACAAAGGAGTGCAGCTGGTAATATTGAGCTCCTTGGATGCAAATGGAGCCATTAATGGTGACAAAATTCTTGTAAATAAGCAGCAATGGAGGTTGATCCTCATGCACAGAGACATATACAGTCACAGATTATGACTGACAATGTACGGATGGGGAAAGTCTTTCAGAAGTTGTAATACAACCTTGAGAGACATCACCTTTTTTTTTTTTTAAATTACCGTGGTTATAGCTAGCTGCACCAGGACTTTTCATGTGTCAGATTATTCCTCAGACTTTAAAAATAGTGAATATTTTTCTTCTGTTCGAGAGACATCTCTATATATATTTTTTTCTCTTTAAGTTTGAAATCATTAATTGAGAGAAGTAAATAGTCTTCTGTAGCTGCAAGCTTTACTTCACTTTATTTTATAATGTGAATTTGGGAACTAAAAGCATCAAATTGATTTAGCTTGCTTCTAATTATTTTCTCAGCTTGTGTGTTAGTACAGACATTCCTGAGGCAGAAGATCACCTCTGCTGAAACCAGCAGAGCTGTGGGGTCAAGTGGCAGTGTACTTCTGAGCACTCTTGATAAACATGTTCATACTGTGTCTCTTACCATGTCAGCTTCTTTGTCTCAGTGGGGTAGCTGACAATATTCCTCCTAATTGTAAATATCCCTCAGTAAACAGGAATGTGTGCCTTGGTCTATTATTTGCATTTGTTTCCTTCACGTGGATGTGTACAGGAGGGCTGTTACGAAGACATAGCCTGGGAAAAGATAGTTCCAAATTGTTTCACTGCTACCCCTCAAAAAAAAGGAAGAGGGAAAAGAAAGCTGGGGTGGGTATGTGTGGAGCTTTATATCCTTTGAAGTAGCTGGATTAAGACAATGATGGGTGAGTTTTTAGGATCGGAGAGTACAGATTTGGAAGAAGAGACTTCATTGTATCCTTCCTGCTGTTTGTTCTAAACAGAAATACAAGCTGAGGACAATTCTCAATTGCTCCCAGCAGCCCAGTTTGTTCATTTCTCTGCACTTAGAGGTTTTGGTTAAGTGCTGTGGGAAGATAATAGGGATGTTTGCAGGGAGTGGAAGTGCCACCAGCTCCACAGTAGCCTCTTCCATCTGTGGTCAGGCTGGCTGGTTAGGAGAACGTGTGTGACACTCACTCAGATTTGCCTTTTCTTAGCCCTGTCTGCTGATTGGAGTTTGCTCTTTGCTCATAAGCCAGTCCTTTTGTTTGGGTTTCTCTGTCCAGCACACATATCTTTAGTTGAATGACAGCTTAAAAAGTATCTTAAATCCTAAAAGTAAAAAAGTCCTAATAATGATAAAGTGAGACCTCATATCGGATTTCTGTGTGAATAGGCAAACCATGTACTTCAGTGGGAAAATTCACCTGGGTCTTCCAAGTAAAATGAATCTGCTGTTTCCTGGCAGCAAACTTCTCATTGTTTTGTTTCCTCCTAATGAAAATTTTGAGTCACATACACAGATTTTTAGCTGCCATTCAGTTTCATCCTGACTAAAACAGGAAGAAGAACCTGGAGAAAAAACCTAATAAAATTGGTATTGAAAGAATTTTGATCTGTGAAATGTCATGTTTTTTGGGCTTATTTTAGGCAAAAATGGGTTTATCTTAAATGTGAACAATACATTTTTAATGATGGATATTTTGTGATCTATGTCTGTCACCGAGAAGAAAGCAACTTTGCTATTTTTCAGCGTCTTCTAACTTTCATTAGTTACGGCACATTCATAATTTTCATATGATTAAATAGCTGTGTTATTCTTGCTGAGTTAACTGGTATTGTATTTTTATTCATTAATTTAGATGTTTTCATTTTTTTTACTTCTTAATTCAATCAAAACATACTTACCTTCATTTTAATCAAAACAAGTTTTAATTAATGTAGAAATCCAGCTCCATGAATTTTGGTGGATATATTTGGAAGAAGAATTAAAGTGCCATAATTTCTCATGAATAATAAAGCACAACTGGATAATTAGATAATGAAATGTGCTGACAAAACAAAGCTAAAATTCAGGAAAAACTGTATTATGAGCCAGCTGTTGCTTTAAAGAAAGAAAAAGATCTTACACAGTTTTCATAATATTACTTGCAGAAGGAAATAGTTGAACCTCAGACTGAGTTTATTAATCCATACAAAAACAAATTTAAGGAAGCAATATTTGTATGTAATCATATAATGAATCTATGGCAGAAATAATCTGATCTGTTGGTTGTGAAAATACTGTTATGTAATGAAAGACTTTTAAGAATGGAAATGGTAGGAACAAAGGGGGTGATGTCTGTAATAATTTGGTATATCTAAATGATCTAGGACTGTGAGAAAAATGATGGCTTTTCTAACACATTTGTTTGTGGGTGACAAGGGAGTTGATAAATATTTGAAATTCCTCTTCAGTATATTGCCATTTAAATGGGGAAGTAAATTCAGAATATTTACTCTCTCCTACAAGCACCAGATAAAAAAATTCTCTCAGGTGAAGAAAATCCCTAATGATTTTAATGTAGTTGGTCTATCCACAGAGTTGTTAAACCTCAGTGTGACAGAGTCTGGGTCATGAGGACAGAGAGCACCGGGTGCCACCAGCAGTGCCTGGTGCAGCTCCGTTGTGCCCCTGGTTCTGGACTCATTTTAAGCTCTGCAATGTGCCTGGCTGCTTTTGTCTGGGAGATCAGCATGGACTGCAGGCACCGTGTTCATACCGTACTCTCTGGTGATAAAACATCATATTTCTTTTCCACAAATACCAGTTTTTAACAGAGCAGGGTGGTAAGCAGATATAAACTCTCCTATCTATTTTTTTATGGATATCTTATTGGAAAACTGTGGGGGGAGGAAGTAGATGAGGTTCTTAGTTCCATTGTAATTATCACACTGGCACTTTTCATCTTTAAGAAAAAAGGGGATTTTTAAGACTTGTTTTTCCCTAGAGGTAATTAATGTAACTTTGAACTTTTTATCATACTTATAAAACTTCCTTCACCTGTCACAGCAGCTTGCCAGTTTTTATCTACATGGTTGTAGTAAAAAAAAATTTGGCCTGAGTTTCAGAATATAGAGATAACTTGGCAGTGGTATTTATCATAGAAGAAGAATAAAATTTTATCTGCCTTTAAATGAGAAAAGAAAAATTATGTTTGAGGTTTTTTTTCTGGCATGTTAATGCTCAGGCAAAAGCTTTTGATGGGACTCACAAAACCCACATTTAGCTTGGTAAATCTTCTTAATGCTGCCATTTTGCAAATGCCTTTCTTTTTTTTGCCTTCCCATGTTATTCAACCTTCATAGCTTGGCGAGTGGCATATTTTTGAAAGCTCAGTATTTACACAGTGTTTTCTTTCAGCTGCTGAAACATCTGTAGTTTTTATATTTTTTTTAGGGAGTTAAAGGATATATGTTGAGAGTGTAAAGTTTTGGGTGATGTCAGTTTGGTTTTTTGGTTTGTATTTTTTTTTCCCCCTATAAGCCTGCAATGAACACTGGGAGCATTGTTTCAGTTTTGCGCTTAGGAATGTGAATATTTGTACTGTATACTTAATTTCATCCAAACATAGCTGAGGGCATGCATGAAAAAGTTTTTATTACTTTGGTTCATCTTGAGGGGGGAGGAAAACTCAGTGTTCCTACTTCACTGAGAAGTGTGCAAGTGGATAACCTCCTGTTTTTGGAAAATCTCATTGTTTGAAAAAGGCACTTGGTGCAGCAACATGCTGAAGATTGTGCTTTCTTTCAAATGCAAACGTGCTCATGTACACCAGGTATCCACCTAAGCATTGTTTTATGTCAGAAATTAAAAGTTGGTTAAGAATTTCAGAAACCTTAGTGGCTCCTATAAAATGATTGCTAATGCTATGAAATGTTAATCTGTTAGAAAGTGTATCATGCTAGATCAACTTTGTTGAAAGGCTGTTGAAAGGTTGTACTGCATTTGCAGTGTTTCTGTATGTCTGTGTGTATGCAGGGGGACTCTTGGCACCAAAATAAATTTGCAGTAGGTAAATTCTGTGTTTGATACAACTGTTCCTCTGTCACTACAATGCTTTATTATTTTAATTGCGTATTTCCCAGCAATTCAAGCTGATATGAGAGCTGCTAAAAATAATGATCTGCTGCATATCATATCAAAGTTAGTCTGGGGGAAAAATTGTCTCTTCCTGCTTCTTGTGATTTACATTTTTGACTTAGCTGATGTCTAACCATTTAAGTATTTGTTGTTTTCTTTTTTTAAAAAGCAATGTGCATTTTTTTTTCACTTAATCATCCAAAATGAACACTTCAGAAATAGCAGATGTTATATCTTAAGGCCTGTTTGGGTACAAAGAAAACACTCAACTTTCTCATGTCATGACAAGGGTGAGTGTTGCATCTGAAAGCACGCGGTTGGGTGGGGGATGGGCGTGAACAGGACAGAAGGATATGTGTGCTGATGGACCAGCGGGGAACCAAGCCAGCTGTTCCTTTTTTCTCTGCCTTCCCACACCCTGCTCTGCTTCTTCCCCTTTTCTTGAGGCCTCTGCAGCTGAAAAACCAGGGTGAAGCATTGACAACTCTAAGGAAGGCAGTGGAAGTTGGAAATGGCTGAAGAGCAGAACATAGCTTCATTGGCATGCCAAGTCCTTAGGTTTTGCTCGTTGGGATATAGTGTCACACCTGGGTTGGCTTGGTGGAGTTAGTCTGGGATTTTTCTGTGTTATTTCACACTAAGTAGTCCTCCCAGGCCGGTGGTTTTACCTGCAGCAGCTTAGGACATGCTGACTCAGAGTTGGAACCTTGTGGACTGAGTGGTCTCAGAATGATCAATCATGATCAATCACTGGACACTGTTGCCCGTGTATCCAAGTATCTGGACTTCCCATGGCTTGCACTGTTTTAACAGCTCTTGTCCAGATTGATGGACAGTCTCTGCTGTCCTGTTTTGTTGTATTATTCTGGATCCTGAACAGCTTGCATGGGGAGGAAAAGGTTTCTGGGCATCCACAAACTCACCATCTTTAATGCAGGATTCCACAGAACTGCAGACAATACCTTTTCTCAGTGAAGTGTTGTATTTATTAAAAAGAACCACCATCAGCCAGTAAGTCTTCATAAACCTTCCTCCACAGATGGAGGAAATGTGCAAACCTTTGGTAAAACTACCTTTAAAAAAGAAAAAAAACATTGTTAATATGTTGCCTTCGTGTAATAAGAAAACAATGCCCCATACACAAGGAACACCATGACCTCACTTCATTTATGTGTGAGGAATTCAGCAGAGGATTTTAAATCATGTAGTGTTTTGGACTTGAGGAGAGCCATGCGCTGGAAAGCGTGTGTGTTTTATCTATATCAATCAATCTCGTAAAACTTGCTACCTCCTCGTGCAAACATTGCCTGGCTTGTAGTCTTAGATCATGGAAGCCAAAGGATGATGTGTCACCTGTGATGGAAATGAAGAACTAAGGTTAACTTTTACACTGTACTTGTTTGGTTGCCTCTGGTTTTAGCTTACATAAAGTAAAGCTTTGTATAAAACATGCTGATGTTAATTACAATTTCCACTTTAGCTTAGGTGTTCTAAAATGTCATGCTGAGAAAAGAATTTCTTTGTGGGGAAAGCTTTATAGATGTCTAAAATTTGATGAGGATACCTGAATAAAAGGTAGAGGGCTTGCAGTGAAATAAGAAAATCAGAATTTTGTGTTTGTCAAAAAAAGGTAGAGCAGGCTAAATTGTAGGTGAACATTTTCTTTGATGGATGCAAGCACTTTTCAGGACTGCATCAAATTCTCACGTGAGTTGCACCTTCTAATTCGACTGTTTAGACAGGACTCGTGTCCCGTGATTTTTACCATCTGAATAGTACTGAAAGGATTTGTTCATAATAAGAATTAACTCCAGAGGAGTTTTGGTTGCATTTTCAATACTAAATTTCCTACCTGGACAAATTTAAATCAACCAATTTGACCTCCTGCGCATACACAGTTCTTTCTTTTCCAAGACTTTTAGCTTGAACTGTCAAACTACTTAGGTTTTCTCTACCTCTACACGGAAGGCACTTTGGGAGTTGTTTTCAGAGCTAAAGAGATGAAATTAATTTAAACTTCTAGGAAGAAATATGATAGCCCCTTCATAATTGTGAAACAGGTTTTATATTATTGCTTAGAGGTAAATCCATTGTCGTTCCTGGAAATGAACACAAGCACAGAAGAAGAAAATTGGAAAGGTTAAGGCACCAAATGGTTTTCAATTAGCAGAGGACATAAAAAGCAATAAGAGCTTCTGCATATATACTACTTTCCATTTTCGTTCTTCTGTTGTGTCTATGACTTAATAGGGATTAAGGGCAAGCCACAAAAAATATAGAGAAACTATTACTAGTGGCAGCTTAGTGCATTGGTTTTCATGAAGAACGTTAATTTGAGTAGGTACTTACATAAAGCATTTTAATAAGCAAACACTTGCACAGGCAAGAGCAGACTAAAGGAGAGGATTAAAGGTAGACATCTCTGGTGACACTTTGAAATGTTTGCAAGCTTGCACTTCTGCAAAGTGTTTTGTAGAAAAAGGTCAAGATTCAAAAAGATCTTGAAAAGGCTGAATTAGAAGGATGCTATCAATAAAATGATATTCAATTCAGATGACTTGAGAAGATTTTGAAAAAAACAAAAGATAATCTACTTCTCCAAGATATGTCTTGCCTACAGAGCACCTGCTGACAAAGGGAGACAGGAGTTTATTTCATTGTTCCTGTCAAAGGGCCCCAGTGGGATCTCTGTGTTTAATAAGTGCCTCACTAGGAAAAAATCTGGACTGACTGAATAGTGTCCTGAGAGCAGTTGTTTGCTGTGAGGGCAGGGGTGGGAGCAGACAGGAACACCTTACCTCAAGAGCTTGCAGTTTGAGGGTAAAAGACTAAAGGATTAGCAAGCAAGTGTTCTGGAATCTGCTTTCTTGGCTGTTTTCAGGATTAGGACAGTCAGGCATTTGTTTCATTGAAGAATGTTTAGGCCCTGCCTCAGTGTTTGTATGGATTAGATAGTCTCTTGACATCTCTTCTGTTTCTGTGCTTATTTGAAACGACTGCAGCTGTTTTTCCACTTGAAATGATTTCACAAAAAAATAACCCAGATGAAATTGTGTCAAGTTAATGCTATGTGGCAGTGCTTGTGTTTCCAAAACAAGCAAACAAACAAAAATATATAACCCCTGGAGCAAGTGACAGCTGGAATGTGGAAAATCAAGATCTGAGATTTAAAAATCTGGATGCAAAGGTTTTTCTTTTCCCAAAGTGAAGGCTCCAGCTTGTTCCATTAGTCAATAAACTGTCACTTTGCAAGTATGAAGCGCTAATACTCTGACATGTCAAGAGTGTTTCCATATCAAATGCTCACAACATGTATTTTCAGAAATGGTCTGATAATACCTGTTAAGCTTCCTAAATTCTGCACATGGTCAGTTTCAGTAAATAACAGGAGATGTACTTTTTCAATTTGCATAGAAGCCCTTTCTCTAAATGTAACTTAGCAAACAGAACTTCCTATTTTGAGGCTGTAAGGCAAAATTCCTTATGCTGAGCAAGATCTTTTCCATTAGGCTTCACTACTGCAACACACATTTCCCTGTGTTTCTGTTTAGAAATTTCCTCACCCATGTGTTTCCTTTTCACTGGCATGTGAATGGGAAAAGTTAAAACCAAGTGGGATGATACGAGTGGTGTCACTGGTGTCAGGTGTGTGTCACGCCACACGCAGGATGGGCACACAGGGGCTGGCCATGGAGAGCCCCTCTCCACTGTGCAGTTGGTATCAGCTTTCTTATACTACCCAATATTTCCGTTGCATGCTTAGATGACTGTACTTTTTCTTTTTAACAATTTTTTTTCTTAACACTTTTCTATATATTCAATGCTACTTGGAAAAACCTGTTTTTATATAGCAAGGAGGCTCTCTGAGAATGTACCTTTTTTGTTTGAGCTGTCTGACCAGAAAGCTATGAGTCTTGCTTTCTATTCTGGTACCTTGAATTCTTTCCTTCATCAAAGCTTTGACATGTGTATTAGGCTTTTACATGAAACCGTGGAGAAGAAAGTTCAGGAGCTCAGTCCTCAGGAAGGGAAAGTGTGAGGATCTCCCTGCTCTGTGAAACCCAGCTGGCCACATGGTGTTTGACTAGGGTTCAGCATGAAGGTTCTCAGGAGTAGAAATAAAGATACTTTTCTGTCAGCACTTCAGAGTGGTTATAGATGGTAATTCCTCTCCTTGTCTCCTTGGTTGTACTTGTGCAGTGCAAGCAGCCCTGCTCCATCCGGTGTGCCAAATTGCCAGTCTGCTCCCCAGGCAGTTGTGCTGGCACTGGGGAGCAAATGGCACAGCAAGAAAGTTGAAAGCTGAGGGATGCTTAAGTTGGAAAAGGCCAGAGGAGTGGTGTTCATCCATCTGCCTTCTGTTCACTTCACGGAGGTGAACATCTTCCAGGACTTTCTGTTGGTTTGTGCGAAAAATGAGTTTAAAGACCGGGCAACTTAAGGATTCAAGGATTCTGTCTGCTGCAAGGCCAAGTGAATACATGGTTTTCCTTGAGTAATGGTTGTTCATTTTGCAGGCAAATGTTTCATCTTCCAGTTATTTGGAGGAAAAGCAGTGGACAGCAACGCTTTGTTTGAATTTTTTTTCTTTTTTTTTTTTTTTTTTTTTTAGGTTTTTCACTTGCTGCAGTCATACCTAGAATCAAACCAGTTTGTTAGTTTGGACTTCCAGCAGAGACTGGGTGACATCATTACCTGTATGGGAACCAAGCTGTGGCTGGCTAAAAGGTAAGATAAACCACAAAATGCCTGATTTATAAACACAGTTTACTAATGTATGGAAGACTTGGTTGATCTTTTTAAGTTGTTAATATTTTAGCAAGATGGAAAAATTTATTTGTCTAGAAATATGTAAAAGTTAGATGCCTTATTGGCTTGCTGAGTTTTAATGTAGGTGATTTTTTTTTTCCCAAAAGCAAGGATGGAAAAACGTTGTAGTCCAGTCATTGAAGAAAAAAACAACTATTGAATGAACATTTCTAAAGAAGCAAACATTTTGAGGATAACTCTTGCTTCTTGGCTAAGAAAAATATGCCACATATATGAGGTTTTTATGTTGCTATTTTTCTGACTTTGACCTTTACAGAAAATTAGTAGGAAAATGTCATAGCAATTGTTTAAACTAGAAATGTTTAGCTGCCCACAAACAATCTGAGATAGATTTGGAAACATTTTTCATAAGTTCATCTTAAGGTTACCTACATACAATATAACCAACTAACTAAATTAGCTTTCCTTCCTTTCCTCTTTCCTTCCCTCTTTCCTTCTCTGCTTTATCTCAGCAATTGCTTTTGAGAATTTCTACTCATGAGAATTCCTA
Organism: Phainopepla nitens; assembly: GCA_013400175.1. Lineage (NCBI taxonomy): Eukaryota > Metazoa > Chordata > Aves > Passeriformes > Bombycillidae > Phainopepla > Phainopepla nitens. The sequence continues at coordinate 380,996 of VXBQ01000050.1, forward strand.
CCAAAAGGAATCAGTTGTGAACAAAGAGCACAGGTCCTTGCATAGATAGATAACTAGATAGATAATCCCATTTTGCACTGTGACATGAGGCCACCAGTGCAGCTAGTGTGGATCTCTGATAAAATCTGAGTGATTTTCTGATCGTCAAAACCAAAATCCTTAGAGGTTTGGAGAAGAGGGGTGTCTAGTGGGTGGGGGAAATCTATCAGTGGTAATTGAGTTAGGATCATGAAGACAGAGTTGAACTTTGGGAATTACAGAAGTGTCTCCTCAAAGAGTGAGACTGATGATATGGCAGATAAAACTTGGAGCAAATAATTGGGAAATGGTGCTCATGAACGAAGTCTGGAGTTTACCTGGGGAAAGAGTGGTTGACTGAGCCGAATTTTTGTGTGAAAAAAGTTGCTCTTGTTCTTGGTAATGCCCAATAGGGGAAGGGGCAAATATCATAAAAAAGAATGGAGACGACCACAGAAAACACATCTGTGTTTGTGTATTAATCTATGTTGTGTATTTAAATATTTTGTAAATCCCAAAGAAGATAGAGGAGGAATCAGAAGCAGTGTAAAGACTGACAGGTATAGAACAGTTTCTACTTGAGGACTGATTAAATAGGCTGAAATTATTTTTTTTAATCATGGAAAAAGGACAACTGAGGGGATGTGAAATATGAGTCACATGGAAAGGGACAGGAAATTAGAATTCTGTCCAAGGTGGCAGATGTAGAAGAAACCAACTAATGAAGTTTTTAATGTAATTTTAATCTGGCTGTGGAACTTGGTGATAAAAGATAGTCTTGGTTTTAAAATTGTCTGAATTTTTAAACAACAATTTAATGGAGTCATGGAAGGGAAGTCCTTTGAGGTTACTGAGTATGTAAACATCACAGTTGGCTCAAGAAATTCTTCAGCAACCTTGAGGTTTGAGACAGAGGCTTTGGCAAGTGTCACTGTTGTTATGCTTCCGTTTCCTGTGCATCTGCTCTCTGCCCCAACTGGAGACATCATGGTGGATTTAGTGGACCTTTTCACTTGAATCAGCATAAGCATTTTTAAGTGCTTAAATGAGACTGTTAATTTGCATAACTGAATTAAATTCACTGATACTATTATAAAGAGTAAAACCTCAAACACTAGAGACCAAATGTAGTAGAAAGACACTCATGCTAAGTAATTCAAACATCTTTCTCTTGCTGCAAATATGTAAAGGCCAGGCTCTGTTCATTAAAAATTTTAAATAAATTCTATTTCTAATGTATTTTTTCAGAACTGCCCTTTTTAATACATCAGTCACTGGCTGATGACTGGTTGAGTTTTTAGTGAGTTTTTTCTTTATTATTTTATTATCATCTCTAGAAAAGAAAACTTTTCAGGCCCGCTCTAAAAAGTTCTTGTGCACAGTAAAGGTGTTTTCCTGAAGAGAGGTGTTTTCTCTTTCCCTTGCCTGTAAAAAGTCACAGCTCTATGTGCTGATGTGAACTCCTTGTCAGCAGCACATTTTAATTTTGTCAATTTGTTGTAGCCTCCTTGTCACAGTTCTCCACGATGCAGTTAGTGCAGTACATAAAGGGTTTTGGAATGTCTTTCTCCCCAGAATACATTTTGTATTACGAGCATGCAGCCTTGCAACACTAACTTGAAGCATGGGGATTTTAACTGACCAAAACTATTTTTGCAAATTTCTAATGCACTTTTTCATTCTTGCACAGTTTGAGCTGAGGTGTCCGTCCTTCCTTCCTTCTGTCCTTCCGTAACTCACTTAACTTTTGCTTGAGATAAATGTATTCAGTGTGGTATCATTCAAAAAAACCAAAAAAAACAAAGGGAAAAACCTCCAAGAAGCAACTCAAGCAAACAGAAGGTATTGAAGTGGTGTTTTCTGGTGGTTTTAGTGTGCCACATTCAGTGTGCAGCTTTACTGTTGGTATTTGGGTGAAGGTGAACAACTGTGTTCAACTCTGGAGTGTGAGGGTCTTGTTCGTGCTTCTCCTTTTTCTTGTTTTAAAGGAGTTTTAGAAGTTTGCTTGGCAACTGAGTTGTGAAACTTAGTGTCTGTGGGGGTTTCTGGATGTTGGGAGAGCCTCTTAGGAAACCAGCACTTTATTCTTGCCCTGTTGTTAGACTTCTTGGTATTGCTTCTGCTGCGGTCAGAGAGGGTGATGGCTGGCTGGACCCTCAGTCATGTACAGACATTCTTACCTTATTTCTCTTTAGGCAAAGAGAATGAGCACCACGGAGAGAAGTTAATGGATCCCCATCTGGTTTTTCTGCCTATTTCATAAGGAGATAATTTACCATGTCACTGATACTGCAGGGCAGAGACTGTTTGAAAAGAGGATATAAGAGGCACTCATTATTAATCTTAAATGGTTAAAAAAGTTAAAATAACAGGAAAGGGGTTTGTGAATCTGGGGAATTATTTCCAAATATGTATTTTCAATCACATTTCTATGCTAGTTCTGTAAAGTTCTTGCTGGTGTTCTTTCAAATATGTACTTCCTTTGTACTGTGGAACAAACTTCTCTGAGAATCTTGAATTACAAAACTTTGGATTGCATATGAAGTTCTTAAAAATGAGGCTCAGTTGTCATGTGTGTGTATTTAGAGGAAAGATTATTGTTCTTCAGTGGTTTCCTGAACTGGGTGGGGTTTTTTTTTTGTTTTCATTTTGGTTTTAGGGTTTTCTTTGCTTTTTCAGGGCCAGAATGTAATTCCTTTCATCAGAATTTATTGGTGTAGAATAGCTCAAGATTCTGTTGTACATTCCATGTAATATACTAATCTCTTTTTTCTTCTCCATGCTACAATCTGATTTTCCTTTAGAGAATAAACTAATGGCTCACATTCCCCAAATCAAATTTTATAAAGCATCCACTTCAACTGCTATATCTGTTGTGAAGGCAGACTTCTCATACTGATGGGACATGGTTGCTTTTTCTCCTTGGCTTTTTTTTTTGTATCTTCAAAATATTAACTTTTCTGTGTGTTCAGAACCCGTATTTTCATTTTTGATGTTTTCAGTGAGATCTGCCTTCTGTCCACTTCTCAAGGTGATGGTCTTTTACTTTGTTTTGGAATATACCTCTTTGTTAGTCTAAAGTGGTTTGGTAATATTACTGCTTTCCTTCACCTTCACACCAGTGTTAGTTCACTGCATTTTTGCAAATGTGGGAGATGCAGGGTGTTTGAGAAGAACAGAAATTAAAAAATATATAAAATCTGCTTTGTTGGAGAACTTGGGTGATGGAATGAAGTGATGTAAATTAGTCTCATGAAAGCTTTAAAATATGATCAGTTTATCAAGTTAAATGTTTGAAAGAGTTCAAAGCTCTGTCATATGAATAATTTTTTTTTTAAAATGTAGTTTTTAGCTGAACTGCATACCAGGGAGTAACAAGACTAACTCTAGATGCCCTTCTGCTTCATAAATACAGAATGCTAGAAGAGCAGCCTTTGGATTTGGTAATGTGTTGTACAGAAGTCCCAGAAATATCTCTCTTGTTTAATTTGTAGCCTTTGGCATGACAAAGTATTGGTATTGGAAAATTTGAGAAATCATGTCATCACATGGCTTTGCTGTAGGATGCTGCTTTTCAGCGCTTTGAGTTGGATTCTTTTTTTCTGCCTTCCTACTTACTGGAGACCGCAGGAGGGGGGAAAAGACTTTGAGGTTCTGCCAGAAATCAAGTAACATACTCTGGTAAGCTCTAGCCATGTGCTATTTCTTAGCTGAGAGCTTGTCTACACTGGGAGAGTTTACTTCTAAGAAGGTGGCTTTCTTGAAACTAACTTGTGTGGAACAACCTTGTATAAAACTGGTTGGCTTTGCGTTTTGTGAGGAGTCAGTCACTGGTTTGTCTGGAATGGACCACCTGCAGTGTTATTACAACCCAAATAACTGTACTCTGCGGTGCTGCTGCTTACAGCTCTCTGCTTTATGGTGGGCGCTGTTAAAAATACAAATAGGTCCTGCACAGGATTCAAGCTCGCACAACAGATACATGGAAAAGTTATTTTAGGCACGGGCTCAAAATGAGGTTCACTGTTCGCTGAGATATGTGCTACTTGGTTTTCCCCCAGCTGACTCTCTGATGATCCAGCTATGACTGTTTTGAATGAGGAAAATCTCATCAGTGTTTTATAGCCATACAGAGTGTGGTAACTTGCCGAGTTTTGGCGGCCATGTCACTCCAACAAGCCTGTTGTATCCCTTTCCCCCCTCCGTTTTGGCAGTGCTATGTGAGTGTCAGTAGGCAGATGAGCAGTCTTAGATCCTTCCTTGGAGGAGCTTCACGTGAGGTGCATTTAGGGTGTCTGTGTAGAAAGCAGGAATGTGACCTCCTTGTGGTGTCAGGACCTCACGGCTCAGACTGGAACCTAAATAGGCCTTTCTTAGGAGAGACAATGGTAACGTGTAGTGAGCAGACTATAACAGACAAAGCAGGGGCACATGCAGGCGTACCTAGACAGAGGTGCAACATGCCCATGGCTCTCTGCAGCTTTGCAAGCAGGCTCTGTGTGATTTTTGAAGTGGTCCTTATTTGGGACTTGGAAGTTGTTTTTTGTACTTTCAAGACAGCAAGAAGTGGGGAGAATGTAAGGTTATCCTCTTTGGCAGAGAGAAAAGTCCTTCTCTTCTTTTAGTACTCTTGCTTCTTCTTCGACCACATCAAGATGAACATTCTTGTCCTTCCAAGGCCATGTCTGCACTTGGCATCTTCCTGTTTTCTAACTTTTCCACTTTCATTTCTGTCTTTAAAACCCACACATTGAGAAGTGCAGTTAATTACCTTTGTTTGTTACTGGTCTGTATGTGTTGTACAGCCAAGTTCAAAGTTGAAAATAGTTTTAATGATTGAGCCTTTCTCCGCAGAGGTTTATTTATCAGGTTTCAAATTGAAAACTTAACTTTCTGTCAGCTGGAGCAAAAATTCATGTGTTTACCCTGCACACACAGAACGTGAAAGGAAATTTTTGTTGTCCTGTTCCAGCTGAAAATGAAGTGTATCAGTATGAACAGCTCACAGGATATGCTGAGTTGGAATGGACCTGCAGGGATCATCGAGTCCGACTCCTAGCCCTGCACGGGCCATCCCCAAGAGTCACACCATGTGCCTGAGAGCATCGTCCAAACACTTCTTGAGCTCTGTCAGGCTTGGTGCTGACTCACCAGTAATTTGGTAATCTGCACATTCTAACCCATGGGCCTTGTTTAGCCTCGTTTGTCTTTGTGTTTGAGAACAGTCATAGCACGTCATTGTTCATAAATATATTCCTAGAGGCATTAATTTAAGTCTTATGTGCTTTTAGCCAGCTAATTTAGGTTTCTGTGCTGCTCCAAGTCCACTCTTTCACCAGTTTTGATAACAGTATCCTTAACATGGCTACAAACTGTTTATTTAGGCGGTTGGTGATTGCTTGTTTTGGAACACCCACTTCAGGTATCAGTAGAGATGTTTGGACTTCAGGCTGAAGTTTAAGATGTACTTTGTGTAAGATAAAATAGTGTTTGACTCTGGTTCATAGGTATATTCCTAGCTTAAATAGGAACATTCCAGGAATATTAGGTTTTGGGTAAGGTTGTTTAAGGTGTTCCCTCCATGAGTGCAGCATTTGGAGTAGGCAGAAACAATGTACAGTTACAGATTTTGGGCACGAATCCTCACTTATATCTGAAAATGCTTTTCAGTAATAATAATGTAAAAAGTAGTAAAGTAAATGTAAAAGTAGTAAAAATAAATAAATAAAAATAAATATAAAAGTAGTAAAAATAAATTGAGTAAAAATAAACATGAGAGTTTTCATAGCTTTTTCTTCATAAGTAAGCCCTCTGATGTTAATTGTGTTAAATTCATTAAATTTGCACATGGGATTAGTTGACCTCTTACGTTTTTTAGCATGTTGCTCAGGAATCACATGAGGTTCTCATTAAGAAAACGAAAAAGAGAACAGCCAGGATTATTTTATCAATCAGGTATGCTGAAAACAACACCAACAAAATACAGCCTTTCAGTATCATTCACCAAGGACAGCTGGAGCACAAATTAATTTTTCTTAATAGCTGAAACTCAGGATGTTCTTTGTGGTATCACAATGAAAAAATAATCTGTGTAGCTTCTTTTGGAAGCAATAAATTCTCTGTCTTTACCAGGGAAACTAATAACATAATAGTCTGGCTTTGAGGGTGGTACGAAAACCTAAATCACCAGACTAGCAACTCCTTTTGGGGACAATGCCTGCTCTAATGCTGGATGAGCTCTCCCTATAGAATGGGCAAGTGAGGGGATTGTGCACATGGTAATTACTCGGAGAAGATCTCAACACCACCAAGTAGGCAAGCAGATGCACTTTTACTAATGTTTGTATTTCTATTTCTGTGCGGGTGTTCCTGCGGTTCCAGGAACTCAGCAAGATTTACTTGGTAGTGCAGGCTTCGTTATTACTTTTTAAAATGCTTTCCATTAAATGTAGGTCTGTTGGCCATGATGTTCATTGATGTGCTGGTTTTGTATTACATGGTTAAAAATGCTATGGACAAAGTTTAATAATTAAATCCATTATTAATGTCTCCTTAAGAAGACAAGAGGAAGGCCATGCATGTTGATTCAGTGCTACAGATGTGGGTTCTGAGAGAAAACAGATTAAAATATGAATGCTGCCCTCTAAACAAATACACCTCCAAAAACCTCAGTCTATAAAATACTGCAGAATTTGAAAGCTAATAACCAAAACAACAGGAGAAGATTTAATCTTTTAATCAGCCTCCTCACTCTATGTGTAGGAGTGATTTCCATAAGCTTTGTCACCTCCATAAATGACAGTTGATCCTTTACCAGATCATGCTGCAGGTAAAATGTGGTCAGTACAAAGCCAGCTTGGCTTGGTTCATCAGCAACCCTCCAAAAATAGAGCTTTCCATGGACAGCCCTCAAGGATTATATAGAGTTGACTATATCAAGACATCACAGATGATGTACTTTTTGGTGTGTTTAGAAGATATTTTTGCTGACACAATGGCAGGTCACGTATCAGAAGAGTCTGGCTGCCAGAAGTAGGAATGCTTTTGGAGATTGGCCATTCTTCAGCAAGGAGTATGGTGGGAGTTGACAGAGAGGGAAAGATAAACTGTAACCCCAAAATTTAATTGCCAGTGTGCCAGCCACAAAAGCTGAGATTATGGAAGTCAAAGGCACAGTGGGAAACTCCTAATAGGAAGTTGCACAGATCCTGTCCCCAAGTACCAGCTATGACATGTTTGACTTAATCAAAATTCCTTCCTGTTTAGGTAGAGCTAAAAGATGAAATTCCAGCCTCATATGTTCGTAAAATTTTGACTTATCAGAAATGTTTCTAAAGTTCAGAAATACAACACTTTGTGCTTTAACTTAAATATGATGTTCAGGAAACAAATTCTGTTGTATCTGTTGGAGTCAAAAACTGTATGTAATACTGGTGGCTAGAAAGTAGGGGAATTTGGTGTTTAAATTCATCATCAGCAAGCTGATCTATTTTCTGCCAGTTAAAATATAAATTTCTTTGACAATAACGTTATTTACCCAGAATGGTGGGGCAGTGTTTAGTAATTACACTTTCTTTTAACATGGGACTTTTTCTAAAATGATATTGACAAGTTTAATCATAAGAACAGGTCTTCCTTCCAGGAAGGACTTTAGTCCTTTTCAGGCTTTCCAAAGGCTCCAGAAACATAGAGCATTACAGTAAGAGTGACTTTTTCACTGAAGACCAGAGAGAGAATAGGCAGTTCATTTAATAAATTGATCACTTGGAAAATGGAAATGAAAACAGTCATGCAAGTCATTAAGTTGAATTTCTTCTTCACAAGGTAGCTGTGAACTGACCTTTGAAGGGGTTGCCCTTGTAATCCTGCCAGCTCTGGTGTCTTTACCCTGATGCTTAACAGTGTATTGTGACATTTTTGGACAAAATCGAAAGATTTGTAGGTGACTTGGCAAGTTGTATAATTTTGACTAAAGTTCTACATCAACTTGATTCATCATCTAAATCTTGTCATCAGTTTTTAAAGTTTGGAGCTGAGATTAACCAATCTGAGTTGTTAAGAGTCACTTAAACACTGTTTTAAAAAAAATATTGTCTGATGCTGTTAATTATTTACTGTTTTACTGTGACCAGACCTGTAGTGTACATGTTACATTATTAGGAGGAAATTCTATTTTGTTAGTTATTTAATAAAGTTATATTCCCATTTCAGAAATAAGATTAGTTGTTAAAAAGATTAATAAAGCAGCACTGGGTAAAAAATTTGCAGTCTTTCAGGCTTTTTTAAAAGCTTGGCGACTGCAAAATGCTGAGCTTTTCTGAGACCTCTTACAAATAATTTTAGAAATCTCTAAGATAGCTAACTACACTAAGATACTGTAGCTAACCTCGTCCACAAGAGAGATATTATGGATTTTTATTTAAGAGAAATTAATTGTCAGGTTGCATTTGAAATTTCTTAGTGCTCATTGAGAATTTGAGGAAATACGCTTTGATTTTTATGTTGTTTAATTTTTAGTAAATCTTGTAAGTTGCTGTATATTAAATAGTGCTTGTTCTGCTAATAGTTTTCTAACATCTGTTTCCTAATGAGGAAAAATATGAGCAAAATAAACTGCCTCGTTGGAAAACATTGAATTTCTAGAATAACCAAAAGCTAATGTAATAAACATTAACACGAACTGTTTTGATTTCATAATCACTAGCTTGTATCTGTCTTATTTATGTAACAAATGCAATAAATTAATGTTACAGTTGTTGTGATGCCTAAAGATGATGTCCTTGGTTCTCAGGCTGGAAAAGGATTGTTTTGTCTAACTAAACTGTGACGAGAACTTGCTAACACTTTATATGAAGTTCAGAGTCACACACCAATGCAGTCCACAATCTGAAAAATGTAAAAGCTAAAACTTAAGGCATCATTTTGCTTATCTTGAAGTGAGGTGCAAAAAGAGGAATGATCCAGGATAAAATAGCTGTCAGCTTCTTAAGTCATCTGACTGTCATTGAAAACTGGGGGTTTGGGAAGATAATGAGAATCTGCAGAAGCTGTGCATCAAAATTCTTTGCTACTTGCTATAAAGGGGTGTTGGCATCCTGACTTTAATACAGAAATCTGGATGGTTATAAATTGTGCCCTTTAATAAGCAGAAATGCTGTTTAAGGGCATCTGCAAACCTTAGTGGTTATAGAAGCAAGAGATCGTCTTTTTCCCAGTGTTCTGACAGAATGGAGGCCAAATATGTGAGCTTTCCACGTTCTTTGCTCCTTGTTGTTTTTCATGGAAAAGAAGGTAATTTGCTCCGTAATTCATTAATGCTGATCTTGTTTAAATTAAACAGTAATACAGGAGAAACTTAATTTTAAAAGTTAAGCCATGTGTTCCTGATAGAGTTGAAGCAATGAGGTTGTAGGAGCCAAGTACACAGGAGGTCTGTGACCACATATTGCTGATTTCTTCAATAAATGCCAGTTTGGTTTGCATTAGATCTGCCATCCAAAATAAGCAAACCAATGACTACCTCAAATTTCGCATGACTAAACTGTAAAAGGTGAATCAAACATTTTAAAGATAATATTTGTAGAGCTCCAAGCTGTGAGAGTCTAGGATTGATTTCAGTTGCATAGACCTAAGCTGCAGTCAGTGGTACTTAGTGGAGGTAAAGGCAAAGCAGAAATCAAAGCAGCCCTACTGCTACTGTGGGTAGCCAAAGCCAGCTGGAGCAAACCCCGGTGTTGCACATGGAGCTTCTGAACCTGCCCAGTCTGATTTACATCTCCTGAAGGATATGCTTCCTCGTCCACCTACCAGGCAGTTCCTTCTTGAAAACAAATAGCTCTTTGTTACTCTGGTCATATAATATTCTATAAGTGCTTAACCTAGGCCTCTTCAAAGGCCTGTGAATGGGAGCCTGTGAATTTGAACGGACTCTTTAGCTCCATTAACCTTTTTTCTTTGAAAAAAAGTCCCTGGACTCCTAACAGCTAACAAAAGGTTTCCTCCTGCAAGCATCTTGAACTCTTTTTTAATTTTATATTCACATGCCAGAATTGAAAATGCAGTTGCAAAGAAGTCTGTTCTATCCCAAATTACTTGTTCAGCATTAATGACAAGAAGTTGAGTAGGTTTGGAAGACTTTTATTTTCAGGATCTAATCCAGAAATCTGCTATGAAATGTCAATAGTATGCAAACTGGCACCTGTGTTTTCAGATTTTCTACTCTTCAGCCAGACCTACCTAAAATAGTAAGAAAAAAAAGACACTTACTTCCATCATACTGAAGTTACTGTTAGAGCTTTGGGAAGTTACCAAAAAAAAAAAAAATTAAAAAAAAGTCTAAATCCTTTAAAATCTTGAGTCCCTTTAACTTTTTTGACTTGTGTTCTTTCAATGACCTTGTATATTCTACAAAGTTCGTAGAATCACAGAATCACCTGGGTTGAAAGGGACCTTAAAGATCACCTAGTTCTAAGTCCTCTGCTGTGAGCTTGGACACCTTCAACTAGAGCAGGTTCTTCAGAGCCCCAGCCAACCTGGCCTTGAAAACCTCCAGGGATGGGGCATGCACAACTGCTCTGGGCAACCTATTCCAGTGCCTCACCACCCTCACAGCAAAGGATTTCTTCTTAATAAGTAATCTAAGCCTGCTCTTGTTCAGTTTGAATCCATTCCCCCTTGGGAATGGCTCTTGTAAAGTCTCTCTCTTTCTTGCAAGCTCCCTTTAGATACTGGAAGGCTGCAATCTTTTTGAGGCTGAACAAATTCTCTTAGCCTATCCTCCTAGGACGATCTGGTAGGGACATGGCAGCTTCTCACATCATCATTTTGTTCTCCTTGATTAAATTATTTATATTACTATTATTATATTCTTTTTCTGCATCTTGTTCTTAATAAGTAGTAATCTGAAATCCTTTCTGTTGCTGCCTGTTGCAGGAGTCTTCCTTCCCTCTGCCTGGCAGGTCCAGTCGTTGACAGTGCTTGACTTTCACATGTTATTCAGGGCAGACAGCTTTTTACCTCTCTTTGGTTAGATATGTGGAAACATTCTGCACTATTAGCTGTTAGTGAAACTTAATGCAGCAGTTGCCTGTGACCTGGTTTTTATTTCCACCTGGACCGTCAAGCTCCAAGCGAGAGCATTATGAAAGAGTACTAGAAAGTGTGAGGCAAGCTCCTAAGTGCAGTAAGATTCCAGGAGCAGGCTGGCTATAAGCTCTATATCCAAACACAAAGCAACAAATTGAACTTCTGAAAATAATGGTTTAAGGCACCTGGACACAGTAGGTCAGGTGGCCATTGGGTCTTTGGTGCCAGCTCTTTGACTTCCAGATCTGCTGTTGTTACACTAAACTACTGGCTAGCATAGCCAAAGCATTGCTTTAATCAGGTATGGATCTGTGCCCTGGCATCACTAGCCTGCTATTAGTATAGATGTGCAATAGTATGAATATTGTTTTGATAGCTGTTTTATATTTCTGGGTGGGTATACCCTTAGATATGAGAGTCCTAGCTGTCTCTAGCTCTACCCCCTTTAAAGGCATGTACAGTTTGTCATCTGGAGGGAGCATATGATGTACTTGTTTCCATTAATAACCAGGTTGGAAGGGCAATGAAAAATTTTTGGGTTTTGGACAGAAAAAAGGAATGCTGTTCCAGATGTCTGGAGCTCCCACCTTTTGCTACTGCTGTGACTTTCTTGTTTGGAGACAGATTTCCTCAAATCTTGTTTATGAGAGCACCACTTTATTGGTATTGGTGTTACAAAGGAAACATCTTGTACTATTCCCAGTCTTGTTGCTGAAGTTCTGCACGAACAGGTCATGTTAAATACTGTGCAGTGCATCGTTTGAAATGTTCAGCATTGTGATTTTTGGCTGTCACATCTGTTACGTAAATCACAGTTTGATTGTCTTTAAGGCTGAGCTTTCTGCTACAGTCTGAACAACACTGAAGTTTCTTGGTTTTGGAAAACTGAATTTCCTGTTGTGTCCGTCTGGCACATATGGAAGAGAATTCACTAGCATCACCAGAGCAATGGAACCAGCCAAGGACAAACGTTTGGCACGTTTTATGCTGGAAAAGTCTCATTTCAAAATCAAAACATGCATAAGCACATACTTAAAATGAAGTGGTAAGTGCTTAAAAGCTGGACCAGAATAAAAAACATGCCAGTATTGCTGTTGTCTCTTCTTCAGTAGAAGTTGCATCAGCCATGTTTTGCCCAGGGCACAGTTTATACGTTGGAAATTTTCTTTCCACTGAGAATATGGAAGGGTAAGCGAGTATTCCATTTTTTGAGGAAGCAGAAGTGCAGTAGACCCATTAGGTTCCTCATATTGGGTGAAAACTGTTGTGGCTGCTTTCATCTGTTTGTGAGAGACCTCTTGTTTGTTTTTCTTCTGAGCACTTGACTGATCAGTCCCTCTGTTTTCTCATGGAGTGAGCTGCCAACTCCATGAGTATTCCTTGGTGGTGTTTTTGCACACGTTTGTGAAGAACAACTTAGGCAGTAACTGGATGCCCAAGATATAGGAAAGATGTTTGCTTAACCAGGGTGGATAGAAATTAAGTTTGGGTAATATGACTGTTCTAAACTAGGCCATATTAAAATTGCTTTGGCTTCTTAAGACTTTGGTTCTTGTTGATGTGCATCTTCTCAGCAGGCAGCTTTTAGCTCTTGTGCTTTAAGGCAAGTGATAGGAGGCAAGCATGAAGAAGTTTGGGGAGGTATAAACCTAGACTACTTCACTAGTAAGAAAGTGTCCAAAAGGTCTCTTTTTATGCAAAAGGAGGAAGAAAACTCTTCTGAAGAGAGATCGTGGTAGCATATATTCTGCTCTTACGTGGATGCCTAATATTGTAGTCCATAAAAGAAAGCATAAGTATTTTAGGCTTCTTGCAGAGTTTATTACTGAAGGTGAGAGTGATGTTTCTGGTTAAAGTTGTCTTTTTTAAAAGGTTCATAGGCTAACTCAACTCTCCGTGGGCAAATACAGCGGCCAAACTATGTGAGAATCTCAAACCTTTCATTTTTATGTCATGGTTACATATCTTACTTGAAAAAGCTTTTTTTTCTTGAATTTTAAAGATGTTAGAGTTCAGAATGTTTGTTGGAACATTTTTAATTAATAATTTTTGAAAGAGTTTCAAACATCAAGATAAGCATACGAAGAAAGTGCCAGATAAAATAAAAATGAAACACTGAACAGGATTAGTCATACTTCAAGCTTGTGCTGCTTGATTCTGAAAGTTTTTGTTTTAGTACAAGTCCCATTGGGCTCTTCAGAATAATTTCTGTGTTTTGAACTAGATTTCCTGTTTGTTCACGTTTTAAGTTGTATTTTTAAAAAGTTTTCATGGCTAAATATGTTTCAGTGATAATAAGAAAAAAGAAGTTGTCAATCTAATTTTATTTTTTTGAGTTGGAGAGAAAATAGATGTTTCTCACTTGCATATTGAAAAGGTAGAGCAGAAAGTAGTTTACCAATTTCCGTTTTATACACAGAATCCCTAATATTCTTGTTTGGAAAAAGAAATACCTAATTTTAAAAACATGAACACTTCTGGTCTTCATCAGAGCAGTGAGAGAGCCCTGGCCATTAAAAAGGTGTAGCAGATACCTTGCAAGGGAAGTTTCTATTTTATGAGCTGTCACAGTAAGAGCTGAAGTCTTTTTGTTATGCATTTAGTTCCGCACATTATCTAAAAGCAAAACAGAGATGTAGTAGGTGCTACAATGAGCTGGTTCTTCCAGTAATAATGAAATGTATCAACTGCCATTTGGTGGGATGGCTGGAAGAGGAAGGTGCTGCCAGTTCTGCAAGGGAGACTGTCACTCAGAATGGACCAGGAAGTGAAGCTTAGATAACTTGGCCTAATTATTTTATATATGCAGACCGATTTGACCAGTAGTTTATCTTCATTAATTAAAATAGACATGCCAAACTAGTTTGTTTTACTGTGGTTTCTGAGCATCAGGTTATAAGGATTTAAGCTTTAAAAACGTGATTTTTTTTTTTTTTTTTAAGGCTAAATCCGTGTTTGGTGACCAGAGCTGCCTATCTTGATGTCCTTGTGATGTTGAGTACTCACCTGGAGAAGTTTCAAAGGCAGGGTGAGTCAAATGTACTGTTCTATACATTGGATTTTATATCTGTATCTGTTTCTGAGTTCTGTTGAATCTGGATTAACAATAGTATATTACTTGTGCTCAAGATATCTACTGACTTCTGAAATCCTTTAGCTGCTTTGTAGAAGAAGGCCCTTTATTTTGCCTTCTCAAGAGCTAGTCCTAGGTTTTGTTGAGGAGAAAACTGAGGTACGGCTCCATGTCAGGGCTTGAAGTGATGATCTTGTAGTATTCCTAGTCCTAGAATGGCTAGCAACAAAAAATATTCTCTCCATGTTCCAAAAATGTTTTTTTTGATCCAGAATCCAAATCCTGGACTACTGCTACTTTAACATTCCCAGAAAGCCACAGAAATGTTCCTTCGTGAGACACCAGGAATAGTTTCAGGGAAAGTGTTTTCTAATGTTTAGAAGTTTTATAAAAAACAGCTCTGAGGGCTTCTTTCAGTTTCTTTTTTCATTTTGACTCTTTATCAATGGGAATTTTTTGAAGGACCAGTGAGAACTATCAGTGGTTTTAATGTTGTAGATTATAGTTAGCCACAGTACAAAACAGGCTGGGAACAATAAGAAAAACAAAGGTATGGAGGTATGGAGGAAAGGACACCCTTTCATGTGTGCCAGTGTGTAGGCAGCTTTCAGTCAGCTGTAAGTAACTTCCTTGTGGGCCTGTTTTGTTCATTTCTTAATAACAGGTGAGTAATAAATTATCTTGTCAGTCCAGGAAGGCAATTAATGAATAGTTCTGTCAATTCAATAAAATACTTAACGCTGCATTTAAATCACTGGAACCATTCTTTACTTCAGATAGTCATCTTGTGGGCACTGTTAATTTTAAAACCGATTCATTTTGCTGTTTTTGCCTAGATCTTTAGTTGATGTAGTTCCATTCTAATTCTAAAATTGCTATTGGTGTGATTTCTTGTGAATGTACAGTTCAAATGGTGATAGTTGTTAGGAAAGCAAATTGGTGATGAACATGTCTGAAATGAACTTCTTCAGACAGGTTGGTGCAGAACCAGTCCTTAAAACAGAAGGACAGACAGAGTGACTGGGCAAGGGCCACATGCTTTATAGGGTGGAATGCACCACCTCATCTAAAGCAGTTTCAATATAACATATCTCTAGGGATATTTTTTTTCCTGGCTCTTTACTGTTTTTTCTGGGGCTAAGCTATATCTACCATCAATAATTCTTATATTAAAATATGTATTTTCTTTTTTTTTTTTATTACTACAAAATAAAGCTTTTTAAATCCTCATATATCATTTGCCTTAGTGATAATCCTTTGCTGTACATTAAAAAGTCTAGCTGTGTATCACTACAGAATGAACAAAAACAGCCCCCAAAGCCTCCTTCAACCATTTTTGGGCTCATCACCATTTTACTTTGAATACTGCTTTTTAAAAGAGAGATCCCTCTAGGAATATTAATTTTTACAGTTTTTTAATCTTGATCCTCTACCACTGTTCAGCTCCTGTGTGGTATGAATCATCCTGGTTTTTTTTGTATTAGCTTCATCTGAAGTTTTTTTCATCTTCTGATTATTCTTGTCACTCACCCTTCAGCTATATTTTCATATTTTCTTTCAGGAAGGAACAGCCAGTACTCCAGGGGAGGGCTCCTTGTTTTGCTTACTTAGTGGGCATTGCATTTCCTTTATCAGTCTCTTTCCTGTTCCACTTATCCTTGGGGTTTTTTTGTCTGTTCTGCTTTTTAAACAATTGCTGCACATTTGCAACGGCTTTTATGGACCTCTCCACACCAGGAAACTCCCCTCTTTTTTTTAATGCCCCTGACTTGTGAATAGCCCTTTGAGCCTGAGGGACTGCACCATGCTGTGGCTGGATGACCGACTGTAGTGAATTCATTTATTTTTCAGAGCTCATGTGGACTGTACCAAACCTGGGTGCTGTAAGGTACAATTTCTGCAGAAGGAAAGCAATTATTTTTGCAGATTCTCTCTGCTCGGGTATAGTTCATTAGTATTATTTTGCTGAACAGTTTCATTCCTGCGTAGGTTTAAAATGACATATTTCAGGCTGTGTCTGCAGAGAGTAAAAACTTAGGCTGGAAGTACTATTTTGAAAACTTGAAGATACGCTGGGGACAATTTTATGTATCACGGGCAAGAAGCCCTTCTGAAAGAAGAGAGTAATGTGTTTACATTAAATGGAAACTGAGTGTCCCATGACACAGTAAGAGAAAGAATAAACTCACCAGTTAAAACTGAATGTTTTGAGTCTCCCATTTAAATGTTTTTAGATATGATTATTAATTGAAATGTTACACTTTTCTGAGATTAAATATCTTACTCATATATGTATATCTCTGGTTATGAGCCAATTTTTCTCTGTTCTAATCTTGATTTTTAAAGTTGTTTCAGTGAATAAAGGGTGAGGGACAAATCCAAATAAAACTGTTTCTTGACGTGTTTATCTAAGAGGCCCCAGGAAGTGCTGTATATGAGTTCCAGGCCACAGGCTGAAACTGATTTTCATCAACAGAAATGGGAATGCAACGTAATGAGCCTGCAACTGGTTAAAATCAGACTACTTCCAATTGATTATGCCTGCCTAAAGAGGCTGTAATTACAAAGAGGGTTTCAGAGTACAGCTCTGCCTGGGCCTTTCCTACATTATGATTATTTTCTGTAAGTGATTTGTTGTTTTCAATTAATAAACTCTGTCTCTTAAAGTGCAGGATAGCCCTTAGGGAATTCACTTCACAAATTCAAAAAACGTCAGCTTTAAAATGTCAGCTAAGGAAGGCAGGGAGTAATGGATACCAAAAACATCTTGTCCAGCTAAAAATTTACTGCTGGTTCAATGATGATTATTTATCTTAAACAAAACAACCCAAACCCCATAGTTATTTCTGTTTGCTGGAGTGGATGGAAGTGTTGCCTGATTGATGTCACTGGGAAAAGACAGTTTTCTTTCCTTGAGGTGATAGACAAAATCTAGAACTTTTTTCCTGAGCTCCTGATGTGCCTTGAGGGCTTTCAGATATGCTGAGACAATACATAATGCCAAGGCTATATAAACTTAAAAATATTTTTAATCTGTTATCAGTTGTGGTTGGAAGCAAGCCTTAAAAGAAAAGAAAAGAAGTTAAAATATAGAAATACTATTTTTATCTTTATTGAGAGGAAAGAGAGTTCTTATCAGGTATAGGATTATTTGATGAGCTAATGTCTATTGTCACTATTAATAATTACTAGTAGCATCCAGGGAATTAGTTCTTGCAGACCTCTTTGATATATTTTCTCTACATTAACTGTTTTTATACATCAGAAATCACAGATGTCTAGGGCTTTTTTATTCTCATGGGAGAACAATGCAGTCCTCTTGCAGAGGATATTCTGGCACTTCTACCCTGCTTCACATATTACAGAGGAGTAAAGTAACATTTGTAGGCATATTGAGGTAAGAAAAATGACCCTGAGTCCAGGTCATGTTCAGCCTTAGCTGTGTCTATGATTATTTGCAAATTCACAGGTTTTGATCAGGAGGAGTTAGAAGCAGAGGTCTGTCCAGCTGTAGAGCTCCAGATGCATGTGTGCATCTGAAGTTACACACTTTCCTGTGCACTCAGAGATGGGCTTTGCAAGAGATGGAATACAGGACTCTGATACACTGTTTCACTACGTAAGATTCCTCTGTTGAATATGTGAACTTCTGAGAGAACCTGTCATAGACATTTCTGCTTTAAGATCTTCTGGAAAGTGGTGTTTGAAGCAAAACAACAAATTGAGAGTATTCCTGTGATCTGCAGTGCTGGTAATGCAGGAGCCAGAGTGTTGAATTGCAGTGAAAGCTCAGATCTGGGATACTCTGTCTCTCTGTAACAGATGAAGAATGCCACAAGACAGAGTGGTCACATTTTCCTTCTTGCTCACATCTTGAAAAAGTTTTCTTGTAGTATTTTGTCATTTCGTGAAGGGAAAAATGGATGCAACTCTCTGTAATATACTTGACTAATAGAAGCTCATTTTGGCCAGGTTTGTATTCCAAAAAATGGCACTTGTTGATAGAGCCTTGTCAACATACGTGAAGTAGGATGTAGAACAGAAGAGGGAAAAGATGAAAGAGAATTTTGCTCAAGATAATCCTGCCAAGTTGTTGCTTCATCCTGTATATATGCTGTCAATCTGCTGGCTGGTTTGGCCTATTGTCAAGCATAGTGTCTTCAAAATTCAAGTTTAGTGGGAAAGACAAAACGTTTAAAAAGAATGTCAAATAGGATGAATCTGTGATTTAGGAAAAGATGCCACTTGTAGTCTAACCAAGCATTTTTCCTTTCTACATTTGAGGTGGAAGAATTTATGGAAGTTCTTGAAATTAACCAAACTCCAGTGTTGTTGTCAAACATGGGAACAGTTACTTAGTATTTACATGATTAATTATGTTATCAATAGATTGTTTTGATTCCAAAATAGAGCAGCCAGTATTCTACTCTTACTTACTTTCTTTCCTTGAGTTTTGCAAAAACATACTTCCATTTTCTTGCTATTTTTCAAATAACTAAACCTTCTGTAGATGTAGCTTGGTTAAGATTCTTAAATGCTGCTCATAATCTAAAGAAATATAAAATACTGTGCACTGCACATGTGTGTGTATGTGATCAGAACACATGGGCTATTATTTCAAATGTCTGCAGGTTTTGTCCTCAAATACAAAATACTGTTTTAAGTAACATACAGTGCAAGTACCATTCTCTTTTTTTATATATGCTCTTTTTAATTAGAAGTTATAAAATAAATTGAGAGGAATAATATGGATTATCAAACTTCTAGATGCTTTTCAAGGAAAGCACAAACTGATCTTTACATAGGAATCTCTTAAATATTTGCCCAAATGATTTGATTTCTAGGACTTTTAAATAGCATTTGAGGGCTATTGCCACTTTTTTTCTGTATCCTAATCTTTTCTTATTTTGGAAAGAAGCTACATGGTTGCCAAGTTTTTCCTGCAGGCTAACTTAAAAAAATATTTTTGAATAATAAAAATTTGACAGGGATAACTAGGTTGATTATTTTAACCATATTTTAACTTTCTTTACCTGGATTCTTAAGAGGTGTGGCCAAATAATTATTTGAATAAAAACACTGGCTAACACGTGTTTTGGTTATTTGGTCTAATTAGCTGATACTTAAATTCACTCTTAGTGAATTGAAGGCAGTTTTTGTTTATGTTGTCAGAAATTATATCAAGTTGTCTGGTGTATTGACTGTGGCACTGGGAAGTATTTTTATTTTGACTTAAGGAAGGTAAAGATTTAAAACGTATTTACAGGATCATCTAAATGCTCTGTGCCTGCTAACATTAAATTAGACAAGTCAAAAGGAAATGTTTTTAGGTACTCAGTGTTCTAATTCAATGCAGACAGGAGAATGAAGAAGTTGAGGGTGGCATTGTTGGAAGTCCAAGACACAGGGGGTGACTGAGGGTTGCCTGGACAGTAAAATGCCTGAGGCAGAACAAGTGAGGGGTGCTGAGGTGGTCCAAAGACCAACGAGAAGTTAGGGTGAGACAGAGGAACAGAACAAAGGGGCCAAGGCTGAAAAGACCGAATTTTTGGGGAAAGGAGATGGATATGTGCAACACCAACAGCTGTCAAAGAAACACTGGGGGCAGAACACAGGTGGAGGAGGAGGAAAGTAAAAGTGTTTTTAAAATGATGGCAGAGACAGTGATCAGAGGAGGATTGTGGAGGGTAGGCATGATACTGCTGGAATGCTGTGCTGAGCAGGGAATATGGAAAGGTGTTCCATGAAATAAGTGACACTAGGGGAAAGTGGTCGTGTTCATTATTGTTAGCAGTTAAAATTCTGTCCCCACGTGAAGACAGAGACTGCTTGTCCTTTCAAAATCAAGTTCTCTTTAGATTCCAACACGTATCACTGACTGACTTGCACTATCTCCATGGAGTTTTATGATTTTATATGAATGCAGAATACTGGAAAAGCTAAGTGCTGGGACAGAGAGAAACTGTAAGAAAAAATATGTGTAAGATAAAATAGCTGTTCAAGTGTCCAGATATAATGGGGTTTTTTCCCATCTTTTTCCTTTGGAAACTTTCCTTTATGCTGTACAAAATGCAGTGGGATGCTTGTGTCCTCAACAATAAATTATCCATGGATTCTGGTAATCAGTCATGTTTGTAGTTTTGAATTGTATTGTGAGTTCTGATGCCCAGTCTCTGATGTTGAAGAAATTGCAGATGTCTTTAAAAGAAAACATCCTGCTTAAAATTTGCCCTTTTTATGATCATCAACAGTCACCTTAGTGTGGCTGTGTAATGAAACAGACTTTTCTGTTCTCTTTGTGGTTTTATTTCCATTTAGCAGTGACTTTGCCTAATCCACTTTTAACAAAAAGGAAAAATATGAAAGAAAATACTTTTCCTTAGTATTTGTCTAGGAAAATCTCTTCTTGGCACTGATTACCTCTCAGCCTACTCCCTATTCATATGATCTGTTCAGATGTCTGTGGATGGTAGTGTGAGAGTGGATTTTAACCTCAGTTCATAAACAATTGCACTTTCCTGCAGGTCTTGTTGAGTAATGATGAATATCCAGATTTTTGATGCTCAGAGCCCCTTCCCACAACAATATAGTGCAGCCACAGAAGCATTTTATTGCTGCTCTTGCAATTTTTGTCTGCCCTCGCAGAGTGGCAGTAAGTTTTCTGATGCTGGTAGTAACGTAATGGTAGTCCCCATTTTCCCCTGCTTTGTTCTTTTTTTCTGGAGCCTCTTATAGGAATATGGAAGATGGTTTGGATGCTTGAGGGCCTGCATACAGGATCTAATCTCAATATTTATCTAAAGATGTGCAAATACTTAGAGCTATACTAATGACATGTAGGAAGGAGGCCCCTCACACAGTACACCTGATGGAGAGTTGTCCATTTGGCAGTAGCTAAAGAATCACTGTGAAATTACCAAATCCTGCAGAAATGTATCAACCTTGCAGGGAGGTGAAGCAAGTTTAGATGTAAGTATGGAAGGAATTCAGATTACTTCTCTCACTTTTGAACAGACTGTAGTACCTCTGAGATGAAATACCAGCTGAGCTGTCCATCAGCTGATGGTTTGTTACTCCCTGAGCAGGAACATTTTTCTGTCTTTGCACTATGTATCTACTTACTCTGAGAGCAGACTGAATAGGTCCTGCCTGCACTGCAGGGAAAAGAGAGACAGACACGGTATAGATTTGAGGGCCACTAAATTTTGAGGTTTATAGCTGGAGATTCATCCAGTCTGCTAATTCCATTCTCTTTATTTTCAGATGGTGAAAGACCATTTTACTTCATATACATGACAGAACATCAGTTGATCACAAGTAGGGTTAAAAAAACAGCCCCTCAAACCTAGATGCTGTGACATAGATGATGTGTGCATATATCAGTGTGGGGGATACAAAGGGATTGGGATGTTTGTGTCGGGTGTTGGAGAGAACCAAGTGGTTGTGTAAGATGTCTCTTGTACTAGAAGCAGGCTAAAATTCTTCCTGTCCCACAAATGAAGCAGTCCTTAAGGGGGAAAAAATAAAATTAAATTCACTTAAATCTTGGGGGCTCTTTTGCATCTGTCAGCATCCTGCAGAGACTGCTGTTTGCCAGGACCCTTCTTTGGTCTGCCAAAATTTGTTCTCTCTTCTTACAGCAGCTGGTCATTCGAACTGTACAGTGATACTTGTTTGTAAGTAAAAGTATCTTACTGTATCTTAACAACAGAGGCTGACATTTACTTTGGGAACCAGTGTAGTTTTCTGATTTAGTTGGATATTTTGATGTAAGCCAAAGGAAAGAGTTTACTTAAAGTTAAGCAGACGAGAAAACATTTACATGAAAGCCTGGAAAGATTTCTTAGTGATGAAGTTGAAAGCAGGAATATTTCCACTGCATTGTAATAAGAATATTGTACATATTTGTGTGAAAAAAGAGTGTTGGAGAGCGTGTGGAGCACAAGATGAATGCAGAAGGATTTGCTTTCTGGTGTGCTGAGGCTAAGCAAGTATGCAGACAGTCTTATTTTGCTGACGGCCTTGCCATTGAGACATCCAGTTTTAAAGAGACTTTCTGTAAAATAGATGAGCCACAGTGTCCAGTCTTTCACAACTGCATGGGAAAAAAAGAAGTCATCCAGAAGGCTTCCCAAGCAGAGGTCTTTGATATGTACAGAAAAAGAGGATCTGGGCTCTTGTATCGCAGTCTCTGCAAGCTAGTCATTCTGGGAGTGAGTAGCTCCACTGTGTTTTTTATATGAAAGTAGTTTTCCCCTTCAAAGTGAAGATGTAAAGAGAAATTGTGCTGGCCCTGCAAAATACAAATGAGAGTTTGCTGAGTTGGAAGGTCGGTGCATGGCCAGCTCCTGGAGTCCATGGGAGGGTCACCACTCTCTCTGATGTTGAGTTGCAGGCTCTGGCAAAGTTGGCAGCATTGTCATCTAAAAAATGGAACACACCCTCCTCCCTTCTCCTAATTTTTTTTTTTCTCTCTCTCTTGCTCCGTCTGTATCTCTCTGTGTGCCCTTAATACTACTCTACCTTTCCCTGCTCTGGAGCTTTGACCCTTCCATCCTGTCAGATTTCCCATTACTGCTTGCATGTGGCTTACCTCAGTGTAAAGCAACATGGAGATAAAAGCATTTCTCTCGAAATATACTTACAAATACACCCTTGATTTGAAGAGCTGAGCTAGTTGATGTGTGTTTTGCTGAGAGGCAGCTGAGGAGGGGAGCAGGTAAGGACCTGAGAGGGTGCAGTGCTCCAAAACTGAAGCTGTCTCTCTTCTTGAACGGAGACGTTTGACCTTGAACCTTTTTCTTTCAGCTGCCTGGGATTATTTCTGTTGTTAAACTGCTGTCTGTGGAGTCAGGCTGTGTAAAACTGAGACGAAGGCCTAATCCCTCTCCAAGGCAACCAGACAGTTCAGAAATTAAGGAATTCTGGCAGTTGGCTACGTGTCGTGTGACACGGGCATTAATGCTAGTTTATGCTATGATGCCAGTGTGTAAACTCGTGTGTTTAGAGGGGGTTTAGAAATGTAGCAAACAAAATATACAAGTTTGCATTGCTATGAGACAGAAGTCAGCTGTGTCATGTAGAGGATAATGCTGTGAGACAGCTTTGCACTGATACTGGAGTTCCTTTGACTGCATCACGTCCCTTCAGAAAAGAAACTGTAGTGAAAATGTGAATGACAGGGCTAATGATTAGGCAATATGTCTGAAAATTTTTTTACAAATACTAGATTTCTTTGAAGCGTGTCCAGAATTACTCAGAAATGGTTCTGTCTTATGTGCTAGAGAGTGTACAACCATGTCAACTTTCTGCGTAAATGTCAAACAAATTAAGATGGCTTTGGAAAAATCTGAATATGAAAGGGCAGGATATTTAAACTGTAAATAGAAGGCTTAGGGAAATGTCTTCATGGACAACAAAATGAATCTATATTTGTGCTGTGGCTTCATGTCAAATTCAGGAATTTAGTAGGACTATTTGGACAGGCTTTTAGCAGTGCTCAGTGTTTAATTATAAATAGCAAAGTTACATGGCAATGAATTGTCTTCTTGCAGATACTGAAGAAATGTAAGTTTGTTTAATCTTTGTATTTACCTTTAGTGCATTTTACATTTAAAAAACCATAAACTTCCAACATGCCCTGGCACTGGTGGCACTGTTCTCTGTTCTTTTGTGATTTTCCCCTAGTTGTGTTTGAATTTTATGGGGTATAGCATGTTCATTTACTTGCAGTACAAGCTATACAGACACTGAATGGGCAAAATGGTTTCCATATTATAAAATCGTTCATTCCTGCTGATGATGAGAAGGTTGAACTCAAGGCATATGAGTATTTCAGTCTGTGTGGGTGTGAAATAGGACCATTGATGACTTTTTTCTTTCATTTTGTGTCTACATTGCCAGCTCTGCTAAAGCCTGAAACCCTGTGGTATCACAGATGGCAGTGGCCTCTTTGTTCACTCCGGGAGGTGGCCAAGCACTAAAGAAGGTTCTCAGTTTGTGCTGGGCCATGTGGACAAGGTTGCACCAATGTAAATGGCTGAAATGTCCCAGTTCTTGTGCTGATACATAAGAGGAGTTGCAGTGCAGCTCCTTTTCTTCTTAGCTATGTTAACTGTTCAAAATGAATAAGAATAGATAAAGTATCCTGGGTTTTTTAAGTACATTGTTTAGACTGATACACACAGGACAGGTCTATTTTTCTCAAAGGAGCATCTTAATAGCAGTTTTTTCTGACTTAAGCTATGAAGGCATGAGATTTTCACTGTTATCAGAATGGCCTCTGTCATCATTTCTCCTGATTTCAGTTGCAGCTGAGTAGTCTGACAGACAGCACTTTGTTCAGTCTGGTCTCTGATTTTAGAGCTAACTATCTACATTTTTTCCCACATATATTTAATAGTTCATTTGCGTTAATCACTTTCTGCAGTGGTAGAAATGATGGGCTTGTACAATTTGCAATATTGTATTACTAGCTTGATTTAAAGAAATACCAAACAGATGTAATTGGTCAAGATTGTAGGCAATCTGCAAGGTACTGTAGCATTTTTTTAAGTTGTTTGCAACATTCAACTCGTGTTGAACAATCATAGTTCTCAGAAGGCTTTGTGTCCTTATTTCTTTTGATTTAAATATGAATACATGTGATGTCTAGCAAAGCTTTTTTATAATTTGCAATCAGTTAAAAAAGAAGGAGAACTCTGATTTTCATTTTATGCCTTAATTTACCTTATGATACCTTTCGCATACCTGATCTTTGTCAACTTCATGGTCTGGAGCAAATGATAACATTGTCTTAATTGTTCTCTTTACTAAGTGTTACTCTCATTCCAGGAATGCAATTGCTTGACTTTTGGGAAGAGATGAAAGGAGTAATTTCAGATTCTGAATTGGTGACTGGTATTCCCTACTCATCTGCGCTACCAGGACTGATACAATATCTCCAGAGCAGCACCAAACTTGCAATATCAGTGCTGTCAGTGACTGCAGGTGCTGACATCCAGAGCTGTGCTTCAGCTGCTGCAAAGGAAATGGCCAAGCCCTCAGTGTCAGTAGCTCATCTCCTGCACTGTGAGTTCCATGAAGTGCGTCTGCTGGCATTGGAAGCAATACTGCTGTGGCTGAAACAAAGAAATTCCAAGCAGATTGCAGAAGGAAGAGGAGGTGTATTATGTTTACTCACTGATTTGGAAGACATTCTTCTCACAATGGCTCTGAAGGAAACAAATCCCCAGTGTTTTTGCAAGGTAAGAGCGTGCTTTTTTATTGACATTTTTGTATATTTTCGGTAAGTTATGTTTTTAATATTTGTAATTTTCAAAAATATGTTTCAAACATGCATTATGCTTGTTAAATAGTAGGGGAGTAGTTGGGGTTTTTTTACACTGAACAGGAGCTGTGCAGTAATTTTGTAACAGATGTTCTTGTATAAAAGCAAGAACTTCCTCTTTCCTTTCTTAGAAGTGTCCAGAGAGAGTCTTTGTGTTTTTGGAGTGGAGCTTAAGTCAGTGTTTTATTGATCTCAGATGTGCACATTCCTGTTGATGCTGTCTGTAAATTCTTTCTTTGTGAATTGTGTCTGCAGGTGCTGGAAATTCTTTATAATATGGATCTCAGAAATGTGCTTCCTAAGACTGAATGCTCTATAAAAATGAATCCAAATGAGCTCTTAACCTGGAGTTTAAACCTTGCAGATATCTCCAGCAGGTATGGTCTATCATGCATGTTCAAATACTTACATTTTAGAAACTTTCAACATTGAACATTAATATATTGGTTTGGGATTGCCCTTTCACTTAAAAATTTGTATTTCAGAAAAGAGATTGTGACTTATGTGAATAAAGTGGGTTCTTGAGAATTTTTCATAGAAGTAAGGCCTCTATCTGAATTATTAAAAAGGCCCACAAGTCATACTAGCACCCTGTAAATGTCTAGTAGTACAGTTACTTAAACAAGAAGTTACTCTTGTCCTATGATAGCCAGTGAGCATAGTTTTCCTGAATGGTAATTGGAAACACTCACTTTACTGTAGAATTAGCAATTAGTATTGATGATCCAACCATACACATTTGCTGTGAATCTGCCATCCCTCCTATCCTGGTTTGTGTGCAGATGGTTTGTAGAAAGAATGACAGATCTCATTTGACTTGTTGGGTTGGCAGAAATGGTTAATCCTGATCCTTAGGGTTTGCACTCCTTATACAGACTGTAAAGTCAGCAGAAAGCATTGAAAATCTGGAGCCTGGTTGTAGTTCCTACTGCATTAGAAGCTGTGCCCATCCACTCATAGTGGAATGAGCAAGCAGGCTTACAGCCTCTAAGAGTATGACATCCTGTTTCTGATGGTGTTTTAAGCCATGTAAACATTGCAGAGCGGTGTTACAGACATTGAATATAGAGAATATGGAGTGTAGAACAGCATTTTGTAGCTGTGCATATCTGCTGCTGATTTGCACTAAATTCTTCAAGTTCAAGTGATGATGATGGGGAATGGTCATTTCTGGGATGAATTAAGATCCTAGTGGTAAAATAACACTGACTGGTGGTGTAAGAGGGAAATAACAGGCCTTGCTGCTCAGATGTTGCCATTCCCCATGGTGAGAATAGGCTTCAGAAGCCATGGTGCCAAGAGCCATGTCCTTAGATCCTGCTAGGTAGCCGGGAGGTTTAGAAGCTGGCAGTAGGCATATTCTGCACTAGGAGCAGAATTTCTGGCAGCTGTAGAAGAGATATTCTGCAGCTAAACACCAGCTTCAAGAGATGCATTCGTTCACAGTTTAAAATAATGTCAGTTTATTTGACTCAGGTTCCATTTTCAAGTTTGTTCTTCTACGAGAAGTATGTAAATAGAAAATAAATGAGAGAAGTGAAAGTATGGGCATGTTTCATTTGCATATCAGCTGAGAATGTAGCTCTCTAATGTAAAAACTCTGAGTGCTCAGCTTGAAAAATACCCATTGGTGATAATCAGAAATAATTAAGAGCTGGCTATTTTTCTTCTAGAGGTGAAATGACAACAGAAATAGCTGGCTTTTTGATATGTCCTTTGCTTTGTTTTCTCAGCCCTGAAGGTCAAACCATGGCTCTCAAATTTGCCTCCAAACTAATTATCCACCATTTGCAGAACCATCAGCAGGTAAGGGAAATGGAGCTGGTTAACAGTTTTGTCATCCTGGATTTTTTAGTGATTGCAGTAATGTGGCTTCTCTTAGATCCAAGCACCAAGCTTGTGTTTTCTTGTGTCCTTTCATCATTTTTGATACAGTGTCATCCTCTCTGAATACACTGCCATGTTCTGAAATGGCACAGCCATGGATATCATCTCAGTACATCCCTCTCAAAGTAAATTCAAGTTAAATACATACATAAATATTTCTGATGGAGTAATTTCAGCTTCTGAGCTCATCCAAAATGGCCACTGTAATGTGGAAAGGGAAATGCCTGCGGTGTTTAATGCTTGTTCTGAATCCAGCCCATTTACTGAAGTGCAGCTTTGTTGTGGTTTCTTGATTTTTGGAGAGCCCACAGGAGAGCATGTCGGGTGGGAAGGCACGAAGCTGAAGCAGTGGTTGGGTGCAGTTCCCAGCCAGCTCAGATGTCTTTTGATTTTAAATTGTCAGTCTGTGATGTTACATATGTGTGTGTAGAGCAATGCAAAAGCAGTTTAGTTCTGGACATTTTAAAAAATACTTTCAAAGACACAAAACCCGCTTAGTGGATATTTTAAAACAAACAAAACTCTTATGATCTGTTTTAAAAGGAAAATTATTTTCCTTACAAAGCTATTATTTTTCATAGAATGAACAGCAGAATGGATTTGTATTATATGCTAACAACCAAGTCTCATTAAAAAAAATATATAAAATCAGATTTGCACACAAGAATTGAGGAACATGAATTATGATGTTAAATCTTTTTTGTTAAAGGAAAGGTGTAGTGTGAGTACTTAAAGTTACCATAACAAGGAGAAGTTAATGCAAAGTGCTGCAAAAATCTTAACTAGAAATGCTGCAACAACTGCCTCTAATAAGCATATAAATTATGGGAGATCTAAGATATACCTACAGAGAGATCTTTTGGCTTTGGGAAAGACCAGGTGCATCATTTTTCTATCTAAATTCTTACTTTGGGCTTTCATTCAGTATTTACATCTGTGGAAGGGATTTTCTCTTCCGTAAGGTAAAAGTTAAGTTCTGTCTTTCTAGATAGTCTGTCCATATGTCTGCTTGAAATTTGAGTCATTGTAACATCTTGGGAAATTTTTATTTTTTGTTTTCACCAGTTACAGAATCTCTAGGACACACTCTGTGTCCCTTTGAGCAGTGCAGGTACATGGCCCTGTACCAGGCAGAATGAGGCAGAATATGGCTGAGGTTTCATTTATTCCTCAGTTAGTGAGGTGGGTTGAGAGCTGGCTGAATGGAAAATCCCAGAGGCTCCTAAGCAGTGTCACAGGGTCTAGTTGGAGGCCTGTCACTAGTGGTGTCCCAGGGTTCAATACTGGGCCCTGTATTGTTCAGCTTCTTCATCAGTGACTTGGATGAAGGGGCAGGAGCCTCCTCAGCAAGTTCAGTGACAACACAAAGCTGGGAGCAGTGCTGATGCCCCAGAGGGCTGTGCAGCCCTGCAGAAGGACCTCAACAGGCTGGAGAGATGGGCAGAGAGGAACTCTCTGAAATTCAGCAAAGGACCAGCGTGTTTGTCCTTGGCTTGCATGTGTAGAGGGACCGAGGACACAAAAATACACTTTGACTAGTGTGGTCATTGGTGAGTCTGCTGTGAAGGGACAGAGTGAAAGACTTGCCTGTGAATACTGCTCTAACTAAAAGAAAATTTCCCAACTTTTAAATGTTCACATGGGATTCACCACTTTGAAAAAAAGCGGGCATTTACTAATGAGCAGTATCCCTTAGGCAGGCCGTAGTTCAGTGTGATGGTAAGAGGTAACACCAGCTTGTGCAGCATACTTCTCACATGTTCTGTGCCTTCAGATTTCAGAAGAAGTTTTGAAAAAATGGGTTCATCTTATAGTGTATTTTTGTGGAGATGAGCAAGAGACAGAGATGCTGTTAGCAGCTGCTGAAGTTCTTAAAAGTATAACATCATTCCTTCTGATAAGTAAGAAGCTCATTCTTGGTAAGTAGTTTGAAAGTAATTTTCTGTATGTTTTTATTCTTTGATGAAATCCATTAATACATTGTTTCAAATGTATGTGTATGCACAGTCATTTTGAAAATTTTAATAGGATTTAATTACTAAACATACAGATTTATTTAAATTCTGGTAGCAAAAGCACATGTGCCCAGCGTCTGGCAATAACTCTGCAGAAGGGGCATATGAGATTTCTTATGTCTCCTGGTCACTATGCACTGCTGTACAGAATTACTGGCTTGCAATTGTTCTGTGACTTGAATCTTTCTGTAGTGCACTAGTGGTGAGGTGGACATAGGTGTTTAACACTGGGAGTGTAACAAAGCTGTGCTGGTTGGATGTAGAAGTGAAGGACTTCAGTCTAGAAATGAGAGACAAATTCTGCTATAAGAATGATTGATAATTGGATCACATCATATCTCCCAGATAAAAGAATTTTTGTTTTAAGTTAACATTAGACTGTCTCTTTAGAAAGCAAAGAAAGAAGGAGAACAGATAAAACCTACATGGCCTTATTCAACAACACATTAGTGACTGGGAGGCAAAGCTAAGTGAAACTCTGGTTTGTTGGAGAATAGATGGAGTTTTTCTTTTAGCTTTTTTTTTTTTGCTTCCTGCCTTCTGTGAATAGAGAATAGGGGGATTTTGTGACTAAAGGGCCAGGAGATATGCAAGAATAGGTAGAAATAGATGATAAAGAAATTATTTTGCATCCTGAGCAGGACAGACAGCTTCATGTACTTTTAACTCCGTTATACTGTAATTCCAGTGTATTTATGTAAATGTTTGTAGTTTAAGTAGCTTAAGTCCATCCATGTGGACTGGATACAACTATCTCTTATACAAAAAGAACAGTATATTTCTTAATCTGTAGATAGTGGTTTTGTGAATAATCAACTGTTATTTTGAGATGTGCCTTTTCAGAAGTATTGGTAACATTTACCAGAGCTAAATCTGTTATATGAGGTAGACATTTCACTATTAAGTGTTCATAGTATCAGCTCTGGAAATCTTAACCTTCACCATCTAGATAGATAAAGCTCTTCATAGGATAGACATTATTACCATTTTATGTCAAATGAAGACAGTGGAAGTATTGGAGTGAAAATCTCCCAAATGCTGTGCTTCTCATCTGTTGTTATTTGTATGTGGTCCATAAATGATGGACAACAGTTTCCTCTTTGATCTTGTCAAAACAGTTGCTGATTTGCATGCTTTCTAGTCAGGCAGATGTGAAGGTGTGAAATGAAAAATAGCAGCAGTTTGTGTCCTGTGTAAAATCCTAACAAAACAAATGAAAACAGACAAGTAAACAAAAATAAAGGCTCCCCAAACAGCCCAGAAGATAGAGCCCCAAGGCCTCAGTGGGCAAACCATCTGAATAAGCTCTTTGCTCTGAAAACCGATTCAGGGGAAGAAAGATGCACAGCTGACCCTTCATAGTACCTAGAATTGTCAATCTGGGGATCTTCACAACTGTGAAACTGTCATTACTGCAGTGAGGAGTTTGGCAAATCAAGGGCATGGGCTGGTGATTAGTTGTAGTGATATGAACCCAGAATAATTCCCTTAAAGGAGCTGTGTGCCTGTAAACAGCTTTGACTTCTATGCCTTCTTCTGCATCAGCTTGTTTGACCACATGCAGTAAAAAGTAGAAGTTAAAGGAAACTGTGGTTTTATGAAATGGAGTTGTAGTCTTTCCCAAGAGCTGCCATTACTGTGTTCCTAAGAGAAAGAGGATGAGTGCCTGTCTGTATGTTCTGGGTGACCCCATCATCTCTTCATCAAGCTGCTTGAGGATTCAGAAGTCGTCTTTATGCAAATTCCCTTTGTAGACTTCCACTGCTTCTGGAGATACAGTAGAAACTTGTCTAGGTGGGAAATCCGGCAATTGAATCTATAAGGGAATAATTATTCTGCCAGAGCTGTACCAGCATAACATTATTGAGTGTGTCATGCTAGGAAATAAAGCAACTTCTTTCTGAAATAATTATACTTCATGCCATTGCCACACAGGGAAGTTACAGGTAACACAGGAATGCTGCTTCTGCCTTTGTAGTAAAGCCTAGAGCAATTTAATTTGGCCAAGCAGTGAAATACGGTTGTCTGGCTAGCCTTGTAATACAAATCTCTGACAAGCCTGCTGAAAACATGGTAAAAGAAAATCAGCAATGAAACACAACTCTTTTGTTGGCTGTGGTTACCAGAAAGTAATATCTAACAGCTGACTGCATCTGAAAGTGACCTTCCAGTGGATTCCTTTAATTAGGATGTTCAACAAGACCTGAAAAGTCAGCTGAAAAATACCCCAGCACACCTAGAAGTACAGATGTGTGACTTGAGCTAGTCACGCATGGTGTGGCAGCAGTAAATGGCACGAGGGTTTGCAAGGGAAGTTGGCTTCTGAGGTGTGGATTGCCCCATGGATGGTGTGTGCTCTCTGCCTGCCTTGGGCACTAGCAGATGAGCACCTCCCTCTTGGCACTTCTCTCTGGTTAGTCTTAGTTGTGTACTTGTAATCACCCTATGGGTTAAACTTGTTTCCAACAGAGAGTGGGTGTAAGGCTGGCTGGTTAGTGGTGGGGACAGGTGGATGTGGGAGAAGATGACAGGGAGATCCCTGACAGGTGGAGTCAGGTGCTGTTCCCAGCAGGGAATGGCATTTGTGTCCAGCACTACTGGCAGTAGCTGAAGAAAGCTTGGTTTGGCAGCCTCTGCTGCAGGCAGATTGCAACAGCAAATCCCTGATCAGTGTGTTGATCAGTGATCAACCTGCAGCCACAGAATTTTTGAACTTGCCAAACAGGAGTTCTTCGCTCCTGGAAATTGTAGAAACTTGAGAGCACTCACGAGTAAAGTTGAACCGAGACAGAGAGGTCCATTCTCTTATCTGTTGCCCACTGTTTAAACCAAGCTGAGTCTGTCACCTAGAAAAGGTTCACAGATGCTGAAAATACTTTGATGGTATTGCCAGTCTTTTTCCCTGTGGTTTGCCAATGCCTTTCATGTGTTGTGTTTAGGGGTGGAAGCAGAGCTCTCTAACTTCTTTGACTGCATGTAAGAAAGTGAACTCTAATTTTTCTCCACAAATAAATATAGGACTGTCTGACACCCTTGGTCTGTGGAAATGTGTCATTCTACTGCTGCAGAATGAAGACTTGGTAGTAAGGGATGCTGCTGCTGAAGTGATACAAGTGGCACAGTTGGAAAGAAAGAGCAATGAAGGAACAGGTTTGTTAACATTACTTTTAAATGTTATTGAATGTTTGGGAGGCAGAAGCATTTCTTTTCTCATCACAAATTTCTTGCTAACTGTAAAGTGCTTCATCCATCTCCTATAAATATGTACCATAAAAGATAACTGCAAATTTGACACCCACCATGCTTTATTATTTTGCTTTTACTGTTCTTGGTTTAATTTGCATATGATTACATGGACATGTAAAAAAAACAACAGCAGGACTCAGCTTTATGGTTTGTACTGTGATGACTCAACATTCACATAATTTCAGTTTGAAAGTTTTTTAATACCAGCTCTGGTCTAATATAATGCAGTGGAAGACACTCCTTGAATCCCACGTTGTTAAAAGAGCCTAATCACAGAGAGATAGGAATCTAGGAAGCAGTATTCAACTCATTGATTCATTATTAGACCTTGAAATCCATTTAGATCCAGATCAACAAAGACAATTCGCAGCATACCCACAATGTGCTTTTGAGGATGTGGGCCTTTTTGTCTGCTTGCCCTAGTTTACTCAACCCTGTTAATTTTAAAATAGCCACAAAACTTGAGTAGGCTTAACTAATTAAGGCACTTCACTTTGAGAGTCTTTGCTGGCACATTCTTCCATGTGTTGTGAATAAATTAGAATTTACTACCAAGCTCATGTCTCTGTGGTGGTCCCTGGTCTATGCTACTCAGTAATGCCTGTACCAGTTTGTCTGCAGTCAGTTCAGATTAGTCAGTCCTCTCCATGTAAACTTCTGCTAGGCTGGAGATAAAGCAGCTATGGGGTTTAAAAAAATAAGAAAAGGCAGTAAAATTATGTTTGTCAGTATTGTAGATAGAAGTAGCCTCTGCTCAAGTATGGTTTTGAGCTGGTGCTGTTCAGGCACAGAGCTATGGGGTAGAAGGTGGTAAAAGGAGGGATATGGCATGGACAGCGTTCATCTTCGTGTTAAATCCCACAGCTCTGATTCCAGCACTGGCATCACAGCTCTGACAGTTTCTCTAGTCCCAGCCACAGCTCTCTGAAATATCAAGGGGCTCTGTGTGCATGTGCCTCGGGTCCCCAGTGCTGGCCTTTAGGGGCATCCTCAAGTGTCTCAAGATGGTACTTTCTTTGGGAATAATACAGTGCTGGATTGTCTCTCTGACTTCTTGTATCTTCTCCCTTCTTCCCTGTTGTATCCTGGTGCCAAGGGATATTTTCCTGTAACTGGATGAGAGCTCTGTCCTCTGTCTCCTAAGTAATACTAGGGTCACCTCAGCGCTTGCTCTTACAGCTTACCACTTTGTAAAGCTGAAGTGACCAT
Source organism: Phainopepla nitens (assembly GCA_013400175.1). NCBI lineage: Eukaryota > Metazoa > Chordata > Aves > Passeriformes > Bombycillidae > Phainopepla > Phainopepla nitens. The sequence goes on from VXBQ01000050.1 coordinate 414,858, forward strand.
AACTGAGAAGATAACATAATAATTGTTTTTTATTTGCTATGTTCCTAATTAGAATAGGGACCCACTCCCCAAACTTCTGTTAACCCCTTAGTTACACTCAACTGTGCCTTCCTGTTTCTTCGTTTAAACTTCTTGCAATGAAATGAGTGTCTGTCTTCTGTGACTAGAAGGGAATGCTGCATTTGAAAAGAGATAATTCAGTTTCCTTTCATGTCCATGTTTCATCATCGTTGTTCCCTCCTGTGATCTTTTTTTCCCCACTAAACTCTTTTCACTTTTTGTGATTTGTTTTCTGGGTTTTGGGGGAGCAATTTTGCCCTTGTGGTTTTTATTTATAACCAGATCAAAATAAGCTCACCTTTGTATGTTGTTTGTTTACTTTCACTTACTCCCTTTCTTTTTATGTGCATATGAGAGTATGCAATATGTCTGGGTCTGTGGTTTAGACATTTCATGGATCACCAGACCTCCCTGTCGTGGGAATTTTTCAATTACATTCAAATATCTGCTTATTTTTTCAAGTTTTCATGCCATGAAAGTCTGATTTTTCACCACAGCACTGACTTTAAAATAACTGAACTCATAGACTGAAATTCATGGAAGCTGTGAAACAGCTCTCTTTAAAATTCTTACTTTATAACAAATGATTTGATATCATAAATTAACTGACTTTTCATTTCTATTATACTATGATAAATTAGTATTGTGGTCCAGTAGTTTTATCATGAGATCGAAAGATGACTTGAGATCAGAAAGAGGATTGGATGTTAAGAAACCTGTTTTCATACATTCTGTAATTGTTTCACTTTTTTGTCATTACTATTGCCACTAGCTAACACAAGAGAGTAAAGAGACATTTATAATTTCAGCTTCATTTGTGCATCAAAAGTGTTGTGTCCTACTAGCCATTATACTTCCAGAAATACTGCACTGTAGGAATAGGTTATGGTGTGTTTCACCTTTCACTGCTGTTAATTTGCCATACAGAGAGCAGCAATGCCGTTCACAAAATACGAGCACTGGACTTGCCAGAAATTTTGGTGCTAGCATTTTGATATCCACTCCTCACAAAATCCTCTTTTCTCACTGTGTACACAGCATATGAGGAGTAGCCTATAACTGTCTGCAGAAGAATTGCATTTATTGTCAGCTTAGGGAATCAATGCTATAAGTAAGTGCTTCATTTATATTGAGATCCAGAAGAATCTCTGATTATAGCCTGGCAGCTGGCCCTGCCCTTCCTGCGTGATACAGGCTGGAATCTTGTTTTCATGTGGAAGAGTAGAGTAGGAAGAGTTATGTACTTGTGTGTTACAGTTAGACCAGGGCTGAATTAGCATCCTGTTCAGCAGAGCAAGGTGAAGTTGGACTGTTGTTAATGGTAACAAAGTTATTTGCATAGACTGTTCATAGAGTTGTAGCATGGTTTTCCTTTACATGAGTGTTGCTGAATAACAGTACAAAGTTGCAGCATTATGATAGTGTCAAATAATAGGTATTTTCATGTCATTTATAGATGGTGAAACTATGGAGGCAGATGATCCTGTCTGTTAAAGTGTGCTTTCACTTCCAGTAACAGCTCCTATCTTGTGTAACTCTTTGAAATGCTACATGAGCTCTTGGAGGAGAATATGAGCTTGGTTTCTTCTTGTTCCCTTGTGGCTTATGGTGAGGGCAAAACCCCCAATCTCCTCAGGTAACTAATCCGTGCAGCTTTCACTCAAATTACGAAAGCAGTAAGCTTGTGGAGTCAGAAATGTCTGGTAACACATGTGATACAAGAACCCTGTGGAAATTGCACCCCCCATTTTCATTTGGAAGGAGAAAAGCTCAAAAGACCAAACACTGATACACCACAGGGCTCCTATCCTCACTCTACCCTACTATTTACCCCCAAGCAAAACCCTACAAGCCGTACTATTTTCTTATAAAAGGCAAGGACTTCTACTGTTAGCAGTAAAGTTCACTTTTGAAAGTTATTGTATTCATACAGAGAAGCTTGTTTTATGTTTTTAGTATGTGCGAAAGCTCATATTAGTAGGGGAAGTTACTGAGTTTGGCTGATGGCAGTCATTTTCTGAGTAGAGCTGGTCAAACAGAATCCTGTCTCACCAGAAAAGAGAAAAGCTTCTGTTTTCCTTGCTAAAAATACCAACTTAGCAGGTAGTTAAGGTTTTCCTAATAACTGGAACAATATAAACCCCATCTGTAACTCAAGGTATTGTGTGTAGACTTTGTTGTTGTTTCCTCATGCATTGAGGTGTAAACCTCTGGGGGATTGTTTTATTCCTTTTAGTATGAGGGAGGGTACAGGAAGTATTGTATTCAGTGTAAAGGTAGAATAGTTGCTTTGAAATCTAATTAAATTAGTGACCCATGGCTGTGTAAAGTCTAGACCTATTCACAGCAGCATTTTTTATACAAGCAGATTACTCCTTACAAGACTAAAAAAAGAGTCCTTTTTCCCTACTGGTGATCACTTCGCTAAATATCCTGAAAAATTCAAGTAACTGTGTTACAACAAAAACTGTATTTATTGATGTCATTTTCCTCTATGGCTTATTTTTTAATCTAGAGAATAATTACATGAAGTAAAGTTATGAGCTTGTCAGTATTAGAGAAGTTTGAATAAACTATTTTTCTACCATTATAGCCAAGCCAATCAAATTCTATAAAATTCTATGTATAAAAAACCACCTTTAGTCAGCTTAACCTTTATGTTGGTAAATTACCAAATTAACCTTAAATGAGTTTAAGAGCATTTTTAGTGCCATCAGCATTAGCACCAATTTAGCTGATTTTTAAAATTGAGCTGAATTAAGCTTAAATGAGCAATTAGATTAGCAAACTTGAGGAAATCTTTTGAAAGTGCCTGAATGATTTAGCAGCCTAAATACTCTTCTGCAATATAATTGAGGACTTCAGGAACTTTCTGCTACTTTTGTTGTGAAATAGCATTTTTGTACAGAGATGAGCAAGTTAGCTCCTGGGCTCAGCTGTGTGGCTGCAGCAGAACTTGTGCAGCCCAGGGTGAGTAAATGGCCCACTCTGAGCACCACCATCACTGGGTGCAGTGGGAGCATCTTTGAAAATCAGTCTAATGCTGTTATTGTTACATCTCTAAGTTTTTGAGTAATTCAGAGCATGATGTAGTCAGTTTTAATCCACTGGCTAAAATTTCAGATATATTAACTCTGTTCCTTTGGTTCCATTTCACATGCTTAAGAAATAAACAATAGCTGATACTCCTGTGCCAGGAGTTCCTGAGCAAAAGGCAATGCGAAGTTCTCTTTTCTTCTCTTGAGGGTTGCTTGCTTCTTGATAGATTCTACTTTTTATCTTTGGGGAAAATATTCAGTGAAAATGGCAGGTGTTCTGGTTTTGTTTTATTCACCAGCAAGGAAGAAAAGAATTTATTAGCTGGCTGGTTTAAAGAAGCTGACTCCACCTTCTGAACTGATTTTCCCCCATTCTGTTGGCAAGGGGATGGCACTGCAGAGCAGATTGAGTTAAGATTCATGTGGAAGTCTTCACTGATGGGTGTTGACTGTTTTAGTGGCCCACACTATTTCAGGTTTATCTCACTGTTTCAGGCATGTAGGAGCATTTCAGCAACTTTTATTTGGTTTATTGGCCAGCAAGTATAATTGTCTATAAAGGGAGAAGTTAAAAAGTGCTGCTTGTGGTGATGGTGGTGGTGGGGGAAGAAAAAATATCATTTAATTAGATTGAAGCACTAAAACATTTTCAAGGTGTCTCTGAATTCTCTTCTAGATTCAGAAAGACTTTAGGTCTAACCATCTAACTGGGTAGAACCCTTCTTTTTGTTAGTCGTGCTGTCACCTTGGCATGGAGAAGAGCTGCTTGTTGCTGCACCTCAGTTTTCTTTTTCACACCTCATTAGTGTAAAAAGTCAAGGCTAATTCAAACCAAACTTCTTCTTGGACCTAGAGTAGGTGTGGCTGTCATGATTGTGCTTGGGAGAAGGTTTATGTATGGGGTTTTTTTTTCGGCCTAGTGATGGTGTAAATAAGCCTTAGCAGAAGTAGGGGAAATTAAGAGACAAACAGACTCGCTGTATTAACATTTGAAAGAAACAAGGGGAGAAGAAATCCTCCTCAGATTTATATTTCTTGTTCCTGTCCTCTAAAAATCTCCCTTAGTGATCCTAAAGATGTGCAAAGTTTCATACATATGTGCCCTAAGAAGATCTAGTAAATCACTTGAGCAAGAGATAAGAGATAATGCAGTCTGTGCTATGTTAATGCAGCACAATGGTCTGGCAGTCATCATCAACACTACAGGTGATATCAGCAAATCATGGGTGACTGGCATGATCCCAAAACTTGCACCCCAAATGTCCCTTACAAGTAGTCCATGAAGCATTTCAGGACAAGTGGCTCAGATTTCATCTACTCCAGTTGCTAGTGAAACAGCTATGAGTAAGTGCTGGGCAAACCTAAAATGCTAAATGGACCTTGGTATTGTTTAAATGCTAAAAATACCATTGACATCAGTGGTGTTTAGCTGCATGATAAAAGCATCCCACGTATTGCATGGGAAACAGTAAAGAAAGATATTTTACTTTATTCATTGCCTCATTTGCTTGTTGACATTTGAAACTGTTTTCAAACTATTCATTAAAGTAAGTGCCAGCTTTGTCCATAGCAAAAGGAGCTTTTCTTCCTCATGCTTATTGTTGAGTTGTAGAGGAATTCCTCCTTGAGCGGGGACACGGAATGCTCTGCAGAAATTGGACAATCCAGCCTTGTCCAAACTGCGGCCTAACTGAGGCCTGCAGAGGCCTGTAAAGGCCTGAGTCTGTGACACAGCTGGAAATAGTCTAATCTGTGTTTCTGCAAAGTATACCAATTATAGAGTATTTTAGAGACAGGTTAAAACAATGGGCCAATTAGGCAGAATTCCAATCAGGATTGGAATGTAAACTCTTTTATCATATATAAGAAATGTGCACAACAGAATAAACTAATTTCGCCATTTTAACTGTATCAGTGTAGGCGTCTTCCCTCTCTTTTCCAGCTCCTCGTTAAGGTACCCTGCTTCTTTGAGTAAATGCATTAAATAGATTTCTTAAAGCTTTAGTTCACGGGCATATCAAGTTAACCCCCCTCTCCCCAGACCTGTTTAGTTGCCACGTGCTAAGTCTGTGCTGTGGGATTGGAGATGGGAAAATAACTGGGGGTTAGAACCTGTGCCCCACTGCTGTGTGCAATATGCATGTTTTAAGTCGCTGTGTCTCTCTTGATGAAATACAAAGAACAGATGCCAGCAGACCGTTCAGAGCTCTCCTTTTCATGTGATTGATGTGCTCATCCTCTTTCCAAACTAGGGGGTAGATTAACCACCTTTTGCTCTGCTTCCGTTCTGGTGTAGCCTTCCAGTGAGGCAAGTGGGAGGACCGTGGTGAATAAAATAAATGTCAGGTTACTCTGATCCTGGACAAAGATTAGCGTGTAGGGTTCGACTTTTCTCATGCAAGGTGACTTGCCCTGATGTTCAGGTTAGGCTAATGGGCCTCTGAGGCCCCAGACAGCTCCTTTAGTTGTGGCTCTTAAAACCAGTTCTGGCAGCTGCCTGGCTTTGAGGACTAAGTGGTAAGTGCCCAAACATAAACTAGGGAATTGCATGCATGCAAACTGGTTTAAGGAAACATTAACTGGCAAGATCATAGGTGATAAGATTTCCTTTGCTTGATTTAAGTCAGACTTGTGCATTTTCTTCATTATTCTGACATTTGATTTTCCTCTGTTTAGAGGTTTGGTGGAGGGGTTACAGAAAGCACAGAGTCAGAACCTGGCTCTAGCAAGAGCTTGCTGACACGGCTGCCTGGAGCTCTTCCACTACCCAGGCTGAGAGTGGAGTGGTTGGTAGTGCTGTGGGTGTGTGGCTACAGCTGCATACAGAAGACTGAACACTTTAATTCCAGACACGTGACTTGCTGTGATACAGCTGCTATGGTGTGGAAAGTTAGCAGCTCCCCTCAAATGGATGAATTTCAGGCCCTTGCTAATTCCATGGGTAGGTAAAAGCAGCAGTTTGGAAAGACCATTTAAAATGCACTTACTGCTTTCCATGATTTTCGAGCTGCCTGAGAATTGCTTACAATTTTGGAATCTGTTGCTCAGAAGAATCTCCCAGACAGATCTTGTGATATGCCACGGGTGCTTGGGCACAGTCCAGAAGTTCTCACAGTGTTGTCTGGGTTACTAATGGAAAACTGCTAATCATATTAGCAAAAATATGTTTATATTTCCTGTACTGTGGACAACTGGAAAGAAGGTTAATGAAACTTTTTTCTGGAATCAGCTCAAAGATTTTTTCCACTTTGTGAATATTCTTGATAACTGCATTCTGGTAACTAGATGTGCAGCTCACTAAACAGAATTTCTAAGCCTGCTATGAAAGAGGAGTCTTTTGAGCTGAATGTTAGGATTTAAATGGGAGGCGTTTATCCAAATGGCCTTTAAGCAGTAGAAAGCAGCACAGACATAGACAAGACCCATCCAGGCAGAAGAGAATATGAAAAAGATGCAATACAGTCAAAAGCAGAAAAAAAATCACAGCAGAGCAGAGCTTCTCCTGTTGCAGAATGATTTTCTACAATTTTCTTTTCAGAAGATTGTGTATGGAATCTATGTGATATCCTGTTACAAGCAATACATCTTGAGGCCTCAGTGGAGAGGTGGAAAGCAGTGGCAGCAGTTTGCAGTGTTCTGTTCAAACACTGTGGGTGTAGGACTTTGCATTGAGACACTGTAAGGTGATGACATCTCTTCAGTTCCATTAGATAAGGCCTGTTGAGGACAGGGGGAAGGTCACACAGTTGTGTGTGTATTCTGGGAATGTTCTGACGTGGGCCCTGGCAAAGGACGCAGTGGATGCTGCCTGGAATGACCAGAACACTCTGCAGGGTGAAGTGCACCACATGTTACTGAAGAGTAGTGTAAACCAGGGAAGGGAACATCACTGATAGACACCCTTAAGCTGTCTGTAATTGTAGGCTCATAAGTAGATAGGGTTCAAACAGAAAAAAAGACAACATTCTCCTTAAAATGTTCAATATTGAACCTTCTGCTTAAGGGACTCTGACTCTGGTTGCATCATTTTATCCTTTTCAAGCTTTTAGTGGTCAATACTTTTCATGCACCTGCATGGAGAAGGATTTATGTGGAGAGACAAATATGTAATGATGGCCATTTAAATCTTGGCAAACGAAATAAGTGCCAAGTATCTGTGCTATTTGGTGAGTACCTGATGACTATGATGATCTCACATTTAAGAAGTTTCTTCCAGAGAGCAAAATGACACGTGGTAGAGATTATGAAACACTTAGTGTGGCTAGAAGCTGTAATTTGGGTTTTTTTAACATCTTCTGTAGTAATTCTAAGAAGGTAACAATTACAAGGCAGTTGCAAGGATGAAAGAACTGAGGTCTAGGAGTGTAAATGAATTCATCTGGTCTTTCTGCTAGAATAAATTCAGGGCTGTTTAAGGAACAGATTTGACCTGCAACCTGGTTGCATCATATTTTTATGCTAATAGATGCATTTTGTGTCTTTGTAATGGTATTTCTGTTATGTGTGACATTCTACTTTTGCATCCTTAAAATATCTCCTGTTGTTATGAAAACTTTAGGAAGATCTGATTGGAAAGTAATTAGGTCTTAAAATTGCATTTGTTTAATGGTGACTCTTGAATAATGTTTAACTGTTTTCCTTAGATACAGAGGAAGAGTTGGCTGAAAATATGGCTTAAATATTTTTGTTCAGAAAACTCTTCCGTTCATAATTTAAGACATGTTACATTTGGGCTCAGAGACCCATCATTGAATTTGCTGGCTGCCTTTTTTTTTTTTTCTTTCTGATGCTAGTGCAGAGTAAGGCTGTTCGTTATCCACAGCTTACCTCTTAGACTTGAGAGTCTTTGTGTGTGAGTAAAATATTAATGAAGAAGCATTGACTTGAAACCAAAGTGAATTCACACTCTCCTGCAGCTTTTTATTAAACTTCCTAAGCTTATGAAGCCAGGTTTTCTGGTAAAAGTGTGAAAGAGTTGTTCCTGTTAGCTTAACAAGTGCGTACCCTTTTGATATAAGCAAAATAGCACTGTGGATGATCATCTTCTACTTTGAAAGCATTTCACTTTATTTCTGAGAGAGATCTATGGTATTTTAGTTTAAAAAAAAATCTGATTTTTACTCCTGATTAATTATAGAAGACGTGAGCAGCAGTCTTAATTATCTTCATTGAAAAAGTAATTTTGCAAACTAGGCCAGTAAACTGCAAAATCAGCCTCTGCAGAAGTAAACAAAAACTGAAGGACTGATCATATTCTTCTGAATAGAGCTATTTTGTGCTTTCTCTAAACAAGCTGGAAGTGCAGAAGACTCAGTGCTTTGGAGCAGATGTACTCTGCTCCACAGGACTGTGACAGATTGTCAGGGAAGGCCAGGGGAAAAGAAATAGTACTATTCACCCTACATGGGCTAGTTTTTACAGCTAGGCCAGGAAGAGTTGTGGGGGTTTGCTGTTTTGGTTTCTTGTTTGCTTTTTGTAGCTGGCATTCTGCATTGCTAACTGTGGGAGTGCTAATAATCAAGAAAAATGTTAAGCTCTTAAATCATAACTAGACTTGTGAAATATTATTTTAACAGATTTATTTAGAAATGTAATTGAAGTTCTGTGATACATGAAGTTGGCAAGAGCTGGCCTGTAGTCTCTATGGCATTTTGCTATTGTATTCAGCTCTTGTTACACCAAGGTTCAAATGTTTTATTTTAATAAATTGACTCCAGTTTTATTAAAGTATTGAAATGAAACTTGCACTTATAAGGTTGGAGCTTGTCCTTTACCTGTAAAAATGAAGTCTGGGCACAAATTGTGTTATTTTGCTGACCAGTCGCTGCAGTTGTTTTATTAATACTGCTTCTTCTGTTCCACTGGTACTATGAAAGGGTAGAGATGTCCCAAGCAGTTTTTTTTTTCTAAAAAAACAATGGCTACCTGAGTAATTTGATATAGGGGACAGGTACTATAAAAAGTAGTTTTTAAAGCTAGATTATATTGAAAAGTAGCCAAGCAACAATAGAAAAGAAATCTTGTTCCTTCAAGAAGAATTATTCTTTGGTTAGGAATTGAGAAAAGGGAATAAGGGAAAGAAGAATACTGGAGGAATTAAGGGGAGTTGCATACAAATTAAAAGAAAATAATTTCATTTTAAATGGAGCTCACTTTCTCAGAGCATCCAACTAGGGGTTAGACATAGTTAGAAACTGGGATATGGAAGTTGGTGGTAGCTTTCTGATCCTTTGTTACCTGGTACAGGTGAAAGGTAGAACAAATAGGGTGCTGTTCTAACTGGGGCTGTGCCCAAAAAGGCTTTGGTTATGCATAGCCTGCGACTGCCCCACTCCTCATCAGGTTGCTTAAGATGCTGGAGTCCAAACGGATATGGACCAGCATCTGTGATATTTTTTGGTATCCTGCATATTAACTTCCTACACAGTACAGTTGAGTACTGCATGCTAGAAGTTCTGGAGGGAAGGACTTGGGAGAGCCCTGGGCAGGCACATCCATACACACATGGAGTTCTCTGTAAAGGCTGAGCTGGCATGCCCATCAGATCCCAGAGGGGTTCCACCAAGAATGAAGAGAGATACATTCCTGCAAGCAGATTTTTGCACACAGAATTTAATTTGTGTGTTTGTGGGTGGGAGTGAGGTAGAGGATATAAATAACCTTTGCAACCTATAAATAACCTAAACCACCACCTTGTTTTCACATAAGTCAGCACTCAAAATTTTTAATGACCAGGATAATTCCTACCTGTGATGGAGTCAAAGCGGCACCTTAGAATGAAAGTTAGTTTTATTATATTACTGATTTCCTGTGCCACAGCCTTCCCACTGATTTGCTTACCTTAATTCCTGGTATGTTGGTGGAGGGGAGGTGGGGGGAAGCAGTTGTGGGACACAATGGGCTCTTACTTCAAAACCTGGGATGTGTAAAACTCAATGTCTCTTTTTTTCTCTATAATCGGTTCCAAATGAGTGCTTACAAGGAGAACTGGGAACTGGCTTGGTTGAACAAATTGATTTCTTATGCTTGAGAAAGTAAAGTTAAACATCCTTGGGAAGCCTAGAAATTTAAATTTTGAGAACTAGACTTTCTATAAGGGCTTTTGATTTATTAGATTTAGAGCAAGACTGCTGAAATCACCTTGAGGAGCAGAATTATTTATGGCAGCTGCCTACAGTACCAGTGTAATGCCACTTTTGCATGTTTTTAATTTTGTTCCTTCACATGGTCTGTGCTGTGTTAATGATCACCTTGTCATGCTGCCAGTGGAAAACAGTTTTATAAATAATTCCCACTGGTAAGATGAAAGTGTTAACAGAAATACTTCAGTGAAGGTCTTGATTAACTTACACACTTGGCTTGATCACAGTAAAGCTTAGACTTACAATATCTTGTTACCAGAACTAATAAAACCCATTCATTTTTTCATGTACTATGTTAATTGCCCTTTTACTTTCCCTTATGGGAAGACACACAGAGGCTGATTTCATATTTATTTTGAAGACTGCAGTTACACTTTTAGACTTCTGCTTGCTGTGCTTACAAGTTCCTACCCAAACAAAACTAACCTTCCCTAATTCCAGAATCCATATATTGTAATAGTAGACCTTCAAGACTATAGATTGTTACACTTACATGCACTGTTTAACCTATCTTTACTATAAACAGCTGAAGAAAGATCTTTTAAATTTTTTGTATTTTTCTCATACTTACTGAAAGCTTGCTGTCTTAGATACATACAATAAGAAGCACAAGTAAAAATGAATTTCCATAATATCTTTCTTCTTTAATTCAAATTCCCCAAATGTAAATATTCCAGTCAATTGCCATTTTGCAATAGAGAATACTACCATACCATATTCCATCACCACCACCTCTGAGAAACATCAGGAAAACAGGCATGTGCCACGTACTCTGAAGCTTAATAGCAATAGGATCACATAAACTGTGTTAACAAAGGGCTTTTTAGAAAAGATGTTTGCAATAATGATTTCCAACCCCTAAAGCAAACTCCTTGGGGGTTGGACTAGATGATGTCCAGAGGTCCCTTCCAGCTGTTAGGATTCTGTGAAAGCAGCGTGTTGGGTAGATCAGTTTAATTAGGCAAGATCATATTCGGGTGGGCAATAGTCTTTAAGGTTACATACCAAACTACAGATTATTTGATACTTTGGAGTCAGTGACCTCATGCTCCCTTAAAGCAAGGTCAGCACAGACCTTGGAGTTCAAATACAGTGAGTGTAGGGAGAGCGTAGGGATAAAATCATCTCAGGGTGAAGTAGTACTTACATATACAGAAACTGAATTATTTCTAGGCTGGTCTGTAGAACTCAACAGTGGTTTCATTTCAAATTCATAGGAGTAGAGGCAATACAGGCAGCCTTTGCTTGTTAGCTGCCTTTTTTTGCTATGTGTTTTGGTTTTTAGTGTGGTCCATCTGTGTGCTGCTGTGAAAGACTGTCACAGGGTAGAGGTAAATTCTCTAAATTAGGGGTTTTACTTGATTCTCACAATTTGTGATTAAGGCTCACCTAGTGCCATCCATGGCAAGGTGAAGTAGGATGTGGCCTTTCCCAAAGGAAACTCACTTGAAATATACAGATGGAAAAATAAGATGTTAGAACTTGTTACAGTCACAGTATGGACTGTAACTGCAAATAGCATTACTAAGTAAAAAAGGTAAAAAGTTCCTTGAGCAGTGAAGTGAAGGAAGCTTAGGTTTGGTGGGTTTTTTTCATGGATTTGTTTTGCAGGTAAGTGGATTTTCTCTTGTCTGATGACTCAAGTTTCAGCCTTTTAATAGGCATGACAGCAGTAAGGTCTCTTTTCTTTACCCAGCTGGCTATTTCATAGAAACAAGACTTAATGTTTCAGATTCCCATATCCTTTTTTGTCAAACTGGATTGAAACTGGCTCACAAGTTGTGGTAGGAAACACATACACAGAAGTATGTCTCCTGAATTCCTTAGTTTGTTTAAAAATGGGGAAAAAAATCCCTTTGATGTTATTTATTCTTTCAGATTGCCAGTCTGATTCTAGAGCTGTTATTCTTTTCTGTGCACTGAGTGCTCCCTTCCTCTCTACCTGCCCTCACATTTTATCTTCCCGTGGTTCTTTCACCTTTTCAACTGATCTTGAATTGACCTCTGTAAACTTACAGCCTTCTGCTTTTCTGTCTCATTTGTCTCTTTGTAATTTGCTTTGTAAATTTAATTGTGTGAACTGAATATTTTTATAAGGAAGGTTGATGGGCTGTTGTTATTAGGGTTGCCTAACTCTCCTCATTATAAAATCTTGGTTTTCAGCTACTCATGTTAGTCCTTACTAGTTGGTACTGAGATTTTTTGATGCTATGAGTATTTTTTGCAAACTTTAATTATTTGGTTTTGTTACTATGGACATGATTCTACATACAAAATTAGGAGGAAATACTATATTTACACAGGCTGTGAAAAAGACTGAAGGCCTTCTCTTTGAAGGCCTGTTACACATGTGTGCTTTGGATATGCGGGATATTTTTGGTAAAATATGTACACATTTGACTGAGAAATAGAACTATAAAATACTATAGTTTCCATTTAGATATATATAAATATACACACACACTCAATAGAGATTGAAAGGAGCCTAAAAGCTGAAACCTCTGACCTTGGTAAATTATAAATGTATGTTGCCATCTTCCTCCTCTAGCCTTTCCTCACATCAAGAATATTTGGAAAATTGCAAGGTCAGGTATCCAAATGTTAGGAAATTCAACTTTAATTCAACCTTGTAATGCTGCATGTAGGAAGAAGCAAGGATAAGTTGCACTATCACTTAACTGCCTGGGTTTTTTAGTAGAAGTTCTTTTGTAGTTCAGTAGACAGTGCATATTTGCTCTGGTGGTGAATCAGGAACACAGAGTGTAGGAAACTATCATCTCAAACAGCATTACCTGCCTCAGTTGCAAGTTGAATGTGATGAAGAGAGTAAGACCAGGATCACAAGAAGAGCATGCCACAGCTATGTAGTTTTGTCCTTGTGATTTTGCATTCTGTCCCTGCCTCTCCCAAAGAGCTATTTTGTGCAGGTAAGCAAGTCATTCCAGGCAGAGTTTGGAAAGGAGGTCACCATGCTGAATGCTTAGCTGGATACCTTGCAGGCATGATTTGCAGGAGTTTAGAGCACACACAGCTGAAGCCCGAGGGAAGTGCATTTGAATATTAAAGCATTATGGGGTGCTGACTCCTCAGTGAAACGAGTAATCGTGTCTCAGATCAGGCATCTAAAACCAGTCAAGATTTTTTAATCTTCATGACTGTCTGCTCTTCCTGCAGAATAGATAGTGCCATTCCTTCTTTCCCTGCGCATAGTTATAAGCGATTTATGAAGCGCTCCGTATCATGATGAATGACTGAGAGCCCCAGGTTACTTAGCCATTCTGTCTTCCATGCCTATTTATAATATTTTGGAATATTTTGAATAAGAAAGGTTCAAAGCCATGTATTAAATGTGTAGAGAATAGAAAGAGAGATTTCTTCCCTGTGATGGGTAAGTCCCTGGTGTTGCATAGTTCATGTCTGCCTTACTATGAGAGACACAAACATTTTTAATTTTTGTCTTGTGCAGGGAGCACTTCTATTCAGCACACTGGGGAGAGCACTCAGCACTTAGTTCCTTCTCAGCTGAAGAGGCACAAAGCGATTCCTCAAAGAACTTTGAAGGAAATGGATAAGACAAATGTAAAATCTGTATTAGACAAATATATTGGCATCTATATTAGATTTTCTTTTGAAGAATTCTGGTTACTGACTGAGTAATATATATCAGTCAAAGAGTTTGTGTATATATTTACACTTCATGCAAAACTAAGCAGCTTCTGCTCCTTACACAGATTTACTTGGATGAAGGCCTTGAAGTAATTCATACAAACCATGTTACAATTTACTGATCCACCTGAGCACGCCAAGGCCTCTGGAATGCCATGTCTGCTGAAGATGCAGATGAAGTTGCAGGGAGCCACCCCACTGTTATCTGGGATGGAGATACACCAAGTCCCTTGGAGCCTGCTAGAGGATGCCCTGATGACAGCTAGAAGTTTACTAGCAAATCTTGAGCCGCCTGTTAACACATGTAGACTACAGCTGTATGGAAATACAGAGCCCGAGGTATTTCAGTGAGAGAGGTACAAGTAAGTCATGCGACTTCCAGAGAGGTCGTGCCTGCCCATGTTAATAGAAGTGTCCTGGGTCACTGAAAGTGCAAAATCCAGAAGTCACCTAGGTGGCAAGAACTGTGTAAAGGAAAAAGGGCGTGAACCACTCCTTAGAATTTCTTTAATGTGAACATCATGTTGGGAAGAAACATTGAGTCTGGATTCTAGAAATGCCTCGGTCACAGTAGGGTGGTTAGGATTGGCAGATCTTTAATGTGAATGAAAACTTGTGGTAGTAGAGTGAGGAATATGTGTGTGTGATCTCATTTCAGAGTATTTCTGAAAGAAAGGGCAAAAACCAATTTGGTCTCAAGTGAAATCACAGGTGTATCATCTTCCCATTGAAAAGAGCCAGTGGTTCTCTCATGGAGTGAAAATGCTTTCAAAAAAATCTTTGGCGATAGATATTTTCCATTTAGGACTGAGACTTGGGGCTGTTTACCTGTTACACACCTGCAGGGAAACTGCCCCAAGTTCTCTTTAGATCACTGTCCCTAAGTGACCTGTAATCACTGAGTTGTTGAATAGAATAAAGAGTGGCTGCCTGTCTGTTCGACTGCAGCTCAGTGGTGTAGCTGACTTTTTTTGTTGGAATGTCAGAGAACTTACAACGGATCCCACTGTACTTCATTGAAAGCAATTTGCAAGTAGGCATTGGAAGGCATTTTGATCTTGACAAAAGAAACAAGAAGAAACAAGAAAATTCTCTTGGTCATTTGTACTTAACACCTGCAGTGTGAATGTTTTGTGGTCCTTAGCTTCTCACATTACAGAGCCTTTGCATATTTAGTTGTATTTTCATAGCATTGTGTATCTGTGTCTATATATCAGCAAAAAGATAAAAATAATGTGAACTGTTCTTTACACACATCTCTTAGGTGACATCTGAATAAGAACAGACAATCTGGACTGTATTGGAAGCTTTTCATGTAAGGGTGGCTGGGCTATTTTTTCGTCAGGCATTCATACAGTGAATGGTTTCTGTGGAGTTTTTCTCTTTAAGTGTATTCTCTTACATGGTGAGGAAATGGGTTTAGAAAATTGGCCAGTAAAGAAGCTGAGACTGTATTATGAACATTTTTGACATAAGTCATTATACAAAATATTTATGGCACTTTCTGTAAGAGCTATTTTATGGCCACTTCTTTTCGAATGTCACCCTCTTTAAATGAGTAATATGAAACAAAGATAAAAATTAAATATAGACCATCCTAAAAACAATGTCCTCCCCATAGGATTTTATAAAAGTTATCAGAAGGGATGCAAAGACTGAGTTACAGAGGTTTCCAAGTTGGTTTTTTTGCTACTCTGCTCAAAAATGCCTTCCTTCAGTAAGTCATACATACACTTGAATCAGATGTGTTGCAGTAAGTTGGCAAGTGTCTTCTCTACTCAGATGTGCTCAATAGCCACAGTTTGCAGGGATCTGCAACTCTAACTTGTTCCACCCTTTAGAGACAACTGCTGGAAGAAGGATGAGAAATACCAATGTAAACGAACATTTAGGAGAAAGTGTAGAACAAGATCAAAGCATGTTGTAACCCAAGAGGCCTTGAAAATCAGAACATTTTTCAGTAATCTAAAATTACTCTAAATTCCAGTAACTCAAAAGAGCGGAGTTTTCTTAGCAGCTGTTACCAGCTGAGTCAAGCTTGTATCTAGAGCAAGGGTTATAGCACCAAAAAAGTTTAGTGTTCTATCAGTATTCGTGTGGAAATAAATAGCATTTTTATGCTTGTTTTTGTATCTTGCAAAAAATTCACCAAAATACACTTAATAATTCACGTGAATTGGCTTAATCAAAAAAAGGAGAGAAAACTTTTGCATTGAGACTTATAATATATATCTCTTACTTGTCTTAGCAAGATTTAGTGATGTGTCTGGAGCTCATTAAAATCAGTGGCTTTTGCAGGGGGAACTTTATAATACTTCTTTTTGAAGAATTATATTATGTAGAAGATGTGTAAGCACTGTGATTTTTTACTTTGTATTCCCAAATTTATGTCAACACCTTACAAGTTGTTGTCAGCCCACTTATACAACATTAGATCATCACATGGTTGAAAGAAATGTTTGCTTTCTAGAATACAATGCCACTAATTAAAGTTGAAAGTGAATGGACTGAATTAGAATCAGCTCATCCATCAAAGACTGGCTACTGATTATTTACTGACAGTGCTTCATTTAGCTCTATTAATTACTCAGTGGCACTGTTATGTAAAGGTCATGCTTGAAAAATTAAGAAAGAATACATGCAAAATTATGTGCTCAGTGCTGGAGTATGGAAGTGGTAAATGTTAAACAGAGTGTTCATGTGAATAATCTATTAAATGTGTTTTTTCTTATCAGCGTTTTAATTGTGAGTGAGTAAACAGGACAGCAGCTTATAGATCTTGACAGGCTCCTCATGCAGGCTGTGATGGTCATGGCTGTGGCTCCATAGCAATGCAGGAAAGTTTGCCTTTCTGTTACTGCTTTTAAAATAGCTTTCTTCTTTTTTTTTTTTTTTCGTTCTGCTTAAATTACATGGGTTTACAGGTATTGCAGAGAGAAGAATTTTTTGTAGTGTTTTTGTACTCATTACCCGTTCTTTCCTTATTACTTTATCCTTTAAATAGTAAGCTTCTTACCATCCTTCCCCAGATGTCACTCTAAAATTCCATCTATGACAGAGAAGTAAATGTGTCTCCTGTGTTCCTACAGCAGAGCTGTAACATACAGCTCATTCACATTCAGTAACCTTCATCAGTGCTAAGCAAAAACTTTTGTATAGTTGGTACATGCCAGTAACAAGAGTCTTCAGTTATGCATTTAATTCTAGTCATTGATACTAGTTTTGAAACCATATTTACCTTCATTTTTTCCAATAAATACATAATTTGAGTTTAAAAACCATATGTTCTCATTGGCAGTGTTTTAAAAATTAGCTGAATAGTATTTTTACCTTAAAAAAAGGAAAAGCATGAGTTCTGTGGGTTTAGGCAGGGGATACTGTCTTTTTGCTGTTTAAATTAGAACATGGCTTGGAGGAGGGTAGGCTCTGCAAAAGTGGTAATGTAAGAGGTAAAGCCCAAATGCTCATTTCCTCTGACAGATCTGTGAGCTGTGGTTGTTTTGTAGTAAAACCCTTCATGTATCGGAGCATAGCTTACATGGGAAAATCTTACATATACATACGTATATATTTAGAAAGGAAAAACAACGTAGTTACTGAGTTGAAAAATACTGTTCGGTTCACATTCCATAAAAGGGCTTGAAAAGATGATGGAAATGTGTGTGCTCTTTTGCTCAAGAAGGGACTTTAATTTTCTGTTCAGTCCTGAGCTGTAAGTTTCCATGCTAATCAGACATGTTATTAACTCAGATCTGTTTATAATCAAAGTCAAAGCTGAGAGCAGCATCGCCGCCGCTCTACTCAGAGACTGCAACTATTAAGAAATTAGTTTTGATTAGTTTGTTTTGTAATGGTGTTATGTTTTGACATCGTGTTGCGTGATGTCAGGAAGGGCCTCTTTTTAAAGCCATCCTGAAAAAGCACGGCTATAAAACAGACTCAGGCAGGGAAATGGAAAACATATGAAGCAGTTGTACGTCATCTAGGGAATGGTATTTCTCGAGAGGATAGAAATGATCTAATTGCCTTTGATTTTATGAAACACTATGAAAAGGAATCTGCTTATATATTAGATTTTACATAAATGGTCATTTTAAAAAGTGGAAAGTTTGATGTTTGTAACTTAAATTGAAACAGTGCAATTGCAAGAGCCATCTGCCAACCATCCAGATGCAGTAGTTACCATTAGTTACCATTTCTGCATTTTATTTCCTTTTTTTTGGTCGGTTGGGGTTTTTTGTTTGTTTGGTTGGTTTTTTGTTTTGTTTGTTTGTTTGTTTGTTTTTCCTTTTGTTTTGTTTCTCAGTTGTCTTCTTTTAATCCTAGTGCCCAGAAGGGTGCTAGCACTCTAATATTATTATAGAGATTGGGTGGGTATGAACACCTCTTTACTTTCTTTTATTCTGCCCTGCTGTTTTTCCTGTTGCAAGACACCAATGCATTGTCTTGCTATGGAGTTGCACAATGCCTGCCTACCTCAAAGTAGACCCTGTTTCAACATAGGAAATGCATTTTCTAGCCTCACTTTATTTACCAGCTCTTTCAACTCTTGGGTTGGGCCAATAGGATTTTTTAGATTTGAAGGCTTTGAAGGCTTTTTAAATTTTATGGTATTTAGGCAAACATAAGCACAGCATTTTAAGTAAAAAGCATATCTGCAGTTCTCTTATATTTCATATGCTGAGAATAGAACAAGCTTGATTATTACTGAACATCTTTATACAACAAAAAAGTGATTAGTGATTAGGTGAAATTTTCCATTTGCAAATCTAATATTGCAGGTATTAGTGACTGTGATGCTGAATCTGCTGTCATTTGGATGAGAACCTGATATCTTGCTTGATACCCATCATCTTTTACAGTGATGCATCAGAAAACATGAGATAAATCCCCTATTTTGCCAAGCAATCATTCAGTGATCTTTGTTGCTTTAAATGTCCATGCTTGTATCTGAAGTAAGAATACTACCTCATTTTACCAGGGTGTTATGAGGTACCATATTGATAGTGATGTATTAATATTTATAACCTGATGGGCAGCACTTTGTGCAGGAAAGTAAAAAATATTTTACTAGTTCAGATGGTAATGGTCTACCCAAAATATTTTCTGTAATTTCAGTTGGAGAACTTACCCTGTATATTTTCCTTGAAAACATCCCTAATGCTGGTACACTGTTCCTTGTGAGATTTTCTCTTGGAGCTGTCACATGAAGCTTCCTTGCAGATTCACTTTTCTTTCTGTTTGTTCTGAACACAGTATATGTTTACAAAAATTGCATTGCTCTTTGATCTAGAATGAACTTCAGTTAACAATTTGCAGTATAAAAATTACAAAATGCTGTGTTAGGCAAGGAATATGTTCTGCTTTTGTCTTTTGCCTATGTTTTATCGTGATTGTCCTTAAAATCTGTGTATGTGCTCTTAATACATCCTTTCAATTCCCCATAATATCACCAAGGCTTTAACAGAACAATTGTATAGATGGAGGATGTAATAGGCTACTAGAAGAAATATTTACATCTGGCATGATCAAAGCTTTTGGACTATATGAACGTGTGTGTGGGAGGTCTAATTTTTATGTGGGCGGATTCACAAAGAAAAACACTGCAGTACTTAACCCCTTTCCCTTTATGAAAATTCAATTCCTCAAAATGAAAAAAGTATGTAGTACCTGATTCTTATCTTTATTTTTCATTTTGATGAGTATTATTAACTATTCTACTTGTAACTACTTGTTTTAAGTCCTAGAGAATTGTTTTGGTATTTCAACCCCTTAGTGGGTTATTTAGTAAGATGCTTATCTTGCTTGTGATGTTTTTGCATGCTGGAACATATGCACATTTTCAAATTTTAAAAACTCACATTTTTAACACAGTTTTGATAGTCTGTAGAACTGCTGTGGAAGTAGCTCTGCTGTGTTTTCAGTTTATAGCACTAGCTATGTCTTCACGTTTGGTTTTTGCAGGTTCAGGTCCCCTGGTAGTAATCAGCTGTGAGCCCTGGCTATTTGATTTCTTTCAAAATTCAGTTACTTTAAATAGTTACATTATGAAAGGCTGTTAACACTCAGTCATTTAAATAATCTCAGCATTTTGTTTGCAAGGCTCTGATGGGGACATTTGGATGATAGCTGACCTGGGCTAAGAGCTTGCTGAACGGGGAGGTCTCGCTCTCCCTTTTGGCTTCTTTGCTTCCTCCTGCTGTCCTGTGATCTTCCCTTCCCCGGCCCCCAGCTACACCAATTCTGACTGCAGGGTAACCAGCTCAGCTTGCCAGCCAAGCAGAAGAGCTCACACGCCAGAGGGGCGTGCAAAATGCCTTTTGTGCTGTTCTGAGCCTTAATTTACCAGGTGATCAGCAGAGTGCCTGAGCTGTCTCCTAGGTAAGCATCGGGGCCTGTGGGCTGTGGTCAGAGGGGACACACCTGCCCTTTTTGCCCCTGGTAAACTTGCCTCTTGCTCAGAGCACTCTCTGAAGTCATAGCATGAGTCACGAACACAGCATCATGTGTAATATGTGGCTTCTTGAAAATCAGCCCTGCCTTTGCAGGCAGATGATTATGATGATGTGAGGAGCATTTCTTGCAAACAGTGAAGACTGTACATTTCTTCTGAGAAGACACACATCTTTAGTGGGTATTGTCAAAGATTCTATGCATGCTGACAGCATCTCTGGCAGTACTTTTAGAGCTGGGGGTCATCAAAGCAATAGAGCATTTTCCCTCGTGAAAGTGTTTTTTACCTATTAAATCATGGGTGTCTATGTAACTTTGCTTGCTGTTGTGCATTGGCATTACTTCACCACTCCAAGCTTAGGAGAGTTAATATACTTCTTTTGGATATATGCTATATCTCTTTGTTATCCTTGTGGCATTGACAGTCCACAAATCTAATCCTGAACTATTCTAGCATCAAATTTGTGCAAACTGGTATCAAAGTCAGTTAATATCAGGGTGTTCTGTGAGTAACAGCAGCTGAGGGAGCGTTTCAGAAATCATGGAGCCATTCCTGATACTCTGCAGGAGTGGGATGGAATGAGCGTGTAGAAGTGAAAATTCTTCATCTGCCTGACGTTGTTATGTTGTTGAGTCTCTGTGAACAGCTGAAGTACCAAGATGCTGCTGTGGCAGGCTCCTACCCAGATTTTGGAACCCTAAGTTTTAGTGTTATCAAAGTTATGTGGCTTTGTTTTTCTCTGGTCTCAACACCAGAACTGACACACAAGTTCTGTTGATCAGTTAAATGGCATCTGCAGTTCACAGAAGGGTGGTCAGTGTGTTCAGGATCTTCATGTTTTTCCTGGATGCTACACATCCTTTGCATGTTTTCCCAGTATTTTTTTCCTCTTTCTTAGTTTGAAGGAAAAAAAAAACCCAGCAGAAAAAGACTTGCCACTTCCTTTGTTGCAACTTGTAGGATTCTCTACAAGACTGCCGTACTCTGTGACCACAAAACTGCCTTTACTTCTGTGTCATGCTGTTGAAAAACTGCTAGCAAGCAAGTTTAGTCTAAGCAGAACCTCAGCATTACTTGTTTTGCTACCTCTTGGTAGTTTTCAGCATGGTCACGTAATACCACAATTAGAGGCCCCAGTCTATTTCTTGATGCATTTCTCAGCAGTTCAGCATTCTCATTCACAAGGAGAACATCACTGTATGTATTTATACTTAAGGAGACTATATGTTAAAAAGGCCCCAGAACTGGCAATGCTATCTATAATTGATCCTCCAAAGCAACAGCTAACTCAGCAATGGGAAGTACCATGTTTGGTTTTTAGCTCCCAGCATCACCTAATTTTCTGAATATTCAAATACAAATAAAGTGACATAAGGAAGAGGCCTTATATAAATACTTAAAATCGTAGGCATACAGGAGTCATCATAAAACTCAAAAATATCATCAGAAATCAAAAGAGCTGAGTTTAAAATACTGCGTTTTGTAAGCATTCATGACCAGGATGTTTGGTTTAGGCTCAGAACACCACACTCCATTTTCATCTCTGTTCTTTCAGCTCTGAAGATCGCCAGTATTTCTGAGGTCCCTATGGCCCTTGGATGAAACGGTTTCCTACCTAAGCCTAAGCAAACTGAAACAAAGAAGACAACCATTGTGTCCTTTATGTAGAGTATCAGACTGGTACCAAATGGGGCACAGCAACAGGGAAAGCAAGGATTTAAAAAAACAAAACATATCAAGCAAACAAACACACACTCCACACCAGAAAAAAACCCCAAAACAACAACAACAACAAAACCAACACCAAATAAAAACCCCAAACAAATTCCTGGAAAGGATTGTCAGCAAAAACAGTACCTAAAAACTCCAATACCTAAAATAAATGGGATGGAAATGTTGCACTATACCACTTCTCAAGTATTCCCTCACGGATAAAGCTCAGGAGTGTCCTGATAACGTGATAATTCCTGAGAGAGAAAAGAGATTTAAACATTTGATTTTGCTGTCTAGCAGAGACAAACTGTGTATGCAACATTATTAGTGTCACGAAGAGATTGACTGCCTGCCTTCCTGTTGCTTGTTCAAGGAGATTTCCATTTACCCTCATCTAACTCCAAGATAAAGAAGGGACCATCTGTTCTTTCTCCTTCACTCCCTTCCTTATTATGGTCCTTTGTCCTCATCATCTCAAATACTAATTCATTCTCCCCAATGTCCTCGGTACATTGCCTCTCTGTCAAGTGCATGCTCATCTTTCCATCGGTCTGTTATGCCCTTAGATGTTTCCTTATTCCTTGGCATGTGTATTTGCCTAATCCTGGTGTTTTAATGTGAGTTTCTCTGCTGTGCCAGCGTACCCCAGAAAACCTGCAGCTGGCCTGAGGCCTTGAGAGGGGTTACAGCACAGGGGTCCATGCTCCAGCTCTGAATGCAGGTTGTGAGGGAGAAGTCTTGGCTGCACTGCTGTACCTCTTCCATGTAGATGGTTGTTTTCTTTCAGGAGAAATGCTTAAATACAGTCACACACAAAAAGTAAGTTGTGCCGTCCATACCTTTGTGGATTCTTGCCAAATCATTCTGACTCTGCTGTGTTGTCTGCTCCCAAAGTACAGCCTTCAGGAATGGCATGTCCTTATGTACCACTACTCAGACCACTCAGTGAACATTTTTCAGTTTGCTGGTGACTGGACATGGATTAATTTTGCCAAAATCCTTTTTACAGTAATAGGGATTTTAAAGAGGCTTGTCCACTAGCTCTCCTCTTCCAGTCCACTTCCTGCACCCCTTTTAAAAAGAAAAAAAAAAATGCATTAAAGTTACAAGTGGAGAAACTCCTACCTATGGACACACAGGACTTGTGGCATTTTTACATACTCTGTTATCAAAGGCAGCCCTAGGACCCAGAGAGTTAAATCAGCATCTCCCCAAATGAGAGCAGTGAGGAAGTTCAGGGAAGAAATACGGTGTGGATGATAGCTCTGTGTGCAGCTCTGGCACGATGCCAAAACCTGTATAAATATAGCTCTGTGATGGGGTCGTAAACAGTGTCTGCCTTTCCATCCTTAAACATCTTTTCTAAGCCTGTCTTCGTGCCTGATCTCTCTTACATGTGTGTGTATCTATATGTACATCTTATTATATATAAAGAGATTACACACCAAATAATTACTCATTTTATATCCCAGCCCTTTAAAAACATAGCATGTGTTGTAGGGTTTGAGTTCCAGTGCAAATGTTACATGAGATGTAAGGCATAGCTGTTGTTTAGCAAAAATAGTCACCATGTAATAGTGACAGGATTGTCTGGAGATGTTTCTAGCAGACGTATCTGTGTATTTAACCCAGATTAATAAATGTCACTACATGGGCAGGAGAAAAAAAAAATTAAGCATCAGCATTTTCAGTTGCTTCATGTATTATTCTGGAATTGAGAGAAGGCCCAAAGTGGCACACAAATAAACATCCATCTAATTTATTTGCAGTATAATTTATCATTCTGCATGTATTTGTGTAAGTTCAGCATCTGTTTTCAAGAAATCATTTTTGTGCTGATTTTATTTGAAAATGTTTGTGGTCTTGCTCTGTATTCTTACACATATTTTCTCTCAACAGAGTTTGCATTTAGGATAGTGAATGCTCCAATGGCCTTGGATTTAGCCTTTGGCATAGTATGTGAGCTGCTGCAGCAGTGGGAGGAGATCCATGCTGGCGTCCCAGTCCTGCTGGAGTGGCTTTTGGGAGACAGCGACCTGCAAAGAGATGAGGAGACTTCTGCTCTGGTAATTTTAACAAGCAACTGCTGTGGCATGTTAGAAGCACTATAATTCTGCAGTCTTGTAGTAGAAATAGAATGAAATGCCTCATCTGATGAAACCTGATAATTGCTACTGCAGTACTAACTGATTTAGTCTTTTAAAAAATTCACATGGAAATTATTTAGAATGAATAGAGTTTTATGTCTGTTTCCTGGTAATAGCAGCATAAAATTAAAGAGATCAATAAGCAAACATTGAAATAAATCAAGAGTTACTTCACAAGGCATTGTTGACTGAAACACTTTGAGGCTGTAATGTCATTCAGTATTATTGCAGATGATGGCTTCCCTTGAATTTAAACTGCTGTTGGGGGTGCCAAGCACATCTGGGCATTCAAGACCAGTGTTCTACCAATGCTGGCTTTCCCTGAGATGGCATTTAAATATCTGGTAACTTCCTGCTGTCATCCATGTGACTGGTTCCACACAGCACATGAAACAGCCTTGCTTACATGAGTCATTGACTACAGGATTGTTTCTGTGAGGATGAGCTTTGCCACACTGGTTCCATAAAAGCTATTACTGTATAATACACTGTGTTCTTTTTGTCTTGAAAAGACTGTAAAAGTCAACATAATGCTGGAAAGTAAACTGGAAGGAGCAGGAGCAGCTACATCTTCGAGAAGTTTTTTGGCAGTTAATACAACCCATGAAATATATCATGAATCTTTCCTTGAGCTTGTAGTTCAGGTGTGCATTTCTGATGTTTCACTGACCGATACAATTTTCATTTAATCCAGTCAAAAAGCTCCATGATATAGCTACCATACTGCTTACAGAGGTCTTTGTGAAATATAATACTGTTTCATAGGGAAAGGAAAGCACATGTTAAGGATTAGAGTTACTATTTACTTCCACTATTTCCCAAGACTTGTGCCATAACTGCCTGATTTTTTGAAGGTAAAATTTCTTTGGCAAAATAGGAACCTTTTTACTGTGTTTTCCCAAACCTTTTAAAAAAGGCATATGAATGTTTACCTTGTTTTTTTAATGTAAAAAGCTGTTCTAGGACAGCCTCTGTTGTCATCATTTCTGTATATATCCTTTTTCATATCTTTTATGATTTCCTCGTTGTTATCAAATCACAAGTCATTTTCTAATCACTGTTGGTTTTCATTTTGTTAAGGAAGAAGATGATTCCCTGTTTGATAAAGGGGAAGTGAATTTTTGGGCAGAGAAGCTGACTCATGTGAGACAACTGAGTAAGCACCTTTTACATCTTATATCAGTGACTCATCTCACCTTACCAGATCATGGGGAACTTAATCGTCTATCAAGAATAGTACAGGACCAAGCCCAGCACATTGAACAGCTTCTTGGAGCTCTACCTCTGGTTCCAGAGTTTTCCAGAACTCCAGAATTCACAAGACTGGCTATTCAAAAGGAGAGAATATCAGTCTGTCTTAAAATACTAAATCTGCTGAAGCCTGATGACACTTGCAAAAATGAAAATCTGGAAAAGTAAATTACTAAAATTTCATCCTCAGGGAGCTGCACATGATGGCAGGGAGATTGAATTCCAGCAGTGCTCAAGGAATCAGGGATTGCTGTGATGACTTCAGGAAACCTGCAGTACCTTCAGTGTTCAGGCTAGAACTACATTTCTTGTATTGATTAATTGTCCATTGAAGTTTTTTTATGGGATGTGCAGTGGGAGACTTTTCCTTTTAAATGCATTTGCTAATTTCATTCAGCTGAGCATTGTTTACTACAGCTACTGTAGGAAGTAAAGCAGCTAAACCTAATATTTTCCATTCATCCAGGTGCAGGCCACCTGTAGTTCTCTTATGTTTATCCCACATTTTTACCTCCTGTATCTTAATACCAAGAAAAAAGTTACTTTTTTTGGTCTCCTTTCAAGATGTAGCATGTTAATTATTAAATTAATATGCTCTTTTTAAAAAATCTTTAAGTGTTCCTAATAGAAAAACAAACCTTGACTTCTTTGTTTATGACAATATTTAGAGTACATTTTAAATTTTACTGCATTTTCCTCTAGAGGAAGACAAGGATTCTCACTCTGGTAGTAACCTTGTTTTGCACATGGAAACAGCATTAGTTAGATTTCTGCATGCCTCTTTTCTCCTTTAAATCAAACAACTACTTTCATAAAATGGCTCTAAAATGAAGACTTGCTGTGTTCAAAACAAAGCAGCTGTTCCATTGCAAACTAAACAGTTTCATCTTCACCTCAAACACCTTGCTCTGCAAGCAGGCCTGGAAAGTGAGGTCGTGCTGAGGAGTGTGAGGCNCGGCCCTGCACGCCGTGATTTCGGTGTCCTTGGAAGAAGAACATGTCCGGTGAACGCCTGGTTGCTTTCAGCCTCTTCACCTGATGGCGTCTGAGCGCAGTTTAGCCCTAATTCNTCTGCAAGCAGGCCTGGAAAGTGAGGTCGTGCTGAGGAGTGTGAGGCCCCTCAGGAGGATTCTAGAGGTGTTTCTGTGCTGCAGCTCTCACTTTTTGGGAGATGCTCCCACCAGCTGGGGCAGCTGTAGGGACTATTCTGAGCGCTCCAGGGTCTTGCTGTGTCTAAAACACAAAAAAAGCTTGTTGCGGATTGAGTGGTTCGGTTTTCTTCTGCGAACTGGCATTGGGTTTCGATAATGAAAATGAAGCATCA
>VXBQ01000051.1:7459-70020 GCA_013400175.1 Phainopepla nitens
CTGCATGCAGTGTGGGTCGAGCACCGCGTCCCTCTGGCAGGGCAGTGAAGTAGTTGTATTGTGCTGAGGGGTTTCTGCGCCACTGCAGAACCTCTTGTTTATGTGCCGCTGTTGTTTAGTAACTGTGCGATCTGTTAAAAATACAACGAACCGGGCGATTTATATAATGCATCTTGCCCTTTGGATGAGCGATGTGCCCAGGGCTGGGCGGGAGAGGGCTCAGAGGTGCTGTTTTCTGTCGGCGTGGTTCGGAAGCAGCGAAGTCGAGAGCTTTGGTGCAGTGTGTGCCCGGTTCCCGAGTGCCCCCCGAGCTGTTCGTGTCCCGCCGCGGGTTCCTTGTGTGCACAAAATGGAGCTGCTCACGCTGGCACACGAGCGGCGGCTGCTCTGCCCCGCCGCCGTGTCAGGAGCTCGTCGCCGTGTGCCGGGGACGATGCGAGCGCCCGAGCAGGCGAGGTGGCTCGGCGGAGCGGCGGACAATGGCCCGGCCCAGGGGCAGCGCCGGTCACACGCGCTCCGGGGACATCGGCGCTCTTCTGTGACCCCGAAAGTCACCCCTGTTCACTGGTTTGGCCGTACTTAGAGAAAAATAAGTGGCCTCATATAATTTTTCTCTACTTGCGTAGATTTAAAAAACCCCACGTTTTTTGTTCTGACTTGCATGGTTTTTGCAGTATTCCTGCTCATCCTGGCACGGTTGGGCGTGCTGAGCTGTGTGTGGGCGTCCTTTCATGTTTTAACCAACAGATCAAGCGCTGCAAATGCACGTTCAGCACGTCACCGAAATACTGTTTCTGAGAAAGAAATCGTCTGCCAAGTTCTGGTTATTCAGTTGGTGAAAGGAGAAACGAAAACGAGGGAGAAGCCATATATGAGAATGGTGGTGTTTTTGTGTGTTCTGGGTTTTTTTAGGAAGCGTAGTGAATGTCAAACTACCAACTATTAGCAGGCTTTTTAAGCTGAGGTGCAAACTGTCAATTTGTTCCACACTTAAATGCTATCGTGCGTTTTAGTGTTTGTCAGTGTAGATTTTCTGTTAGCAACTCTTCTGTGGCTTACATGGATTTTATGTGCTTAAATGTCCTGCCCTGGCACACATTGCTCATAGGACCTTGTTTTCCACTGCCAAATATTTGAGAGGGAGCAAGAAACTAAGGCCTGCAGTACAAGACAGCCCTTTGCAGAGTTTGAGGAAGCTCTCATATAATTCTTAACTGACTGTGTCCGGTACTGGTGTTTCTTAAATTCTTCCATAAACAAGGGCTTAGCATTTGTTCCTGATTTTTTCAGTAGAAGTGGCATGCATGGAAACGTTTAGACAGTCACAATTATTGGAGCGAAATATTGAGTAACACTTCTTAAACTTCAAAACATTTTTCTGTTGTAATTTAGATAATATATCATATTTCAATATTTTCACAATCAAAGCACAGCTCCATTAAACTAGGGAGCCTGAAGTACTTGCAGTCAATCTGAGGAAATAATTATCACTTCTTAATTTAGCATCAGGTGAAATGTCTTGTATGACAAAATTTCCTTTTTGCTCAGAATGTTAAAGTGTGAAATAGTGTTTAGGACTCTGTTGCCTTAGTTATGTTGCAGGATGTTATCAGTGTGGGTCTTCAAGGATAAGTGATAGGTTTCAGTGATAAACCTCTTCCCCCAGGCCCCCCACCCTCAAATGGTGCACACCCCTGCGTGCTAAACCTGTAACACAAGAACAGTATTGTTCTGTTAAACACACTTGTGTTCGTTGAAAAACACTGACTCTGTTCCAATCCCCTTGGGTGGCTTTGCCAAAGTGTTTTTTTTTTTTTTTAGGCCAAGCCTGGAAAGGTAATTATTGGAGAGACCCAAGTGTTCAGAAATGGATTTAGCTGGAACTCTGTATCCCCTTAAAAACACACACAGATTATCTGCACATGGTGGGGCTTCAGTACTGTTACACTGACCTATGAGCAAGGAAACAAACGTGCGCACAAGTCTGCAAAATTCTGACCTTTAAAGTTCAATAAACCTCTGTTGGACTCATTTTTATGATGTCAATGTCTCCATAAGGGGAATTAAAAATCTCTAGTTCTGCAAAACCTGTGTCAAAAGGTCTATCTGTAAGCTTTTTGTAGGGTGAAGTGCAGGAGCTGAAATGTGCTACAGAAAGCAAAATAATTTGTTTATTCTGAGTAGCAGTTAAGTTCCCCTTTACAATTCACGTACTAATTTGGCAGGGTGTTTTGAGTCAGTAGGACTTTGGAACTTGGTTCTTCTCCATGTCTGGTTAAATTGAGGAGCAGTTGTGGTTCTGTGCTCCTGTTTGTTTCGGTGGACAGTGGCAGACTTGTAGTGACCTGCCTTAAAGAATTACATTTGAGAAATTACCTCTTGCCTTTTTCTCCCCACTATCATGCTTCAGCATGACTCCACTTTAATGTGTGTTGTTTAATCTCTTCCAGATCTCTGCCTAAACTTGCTTTGATTTGTGTTTTCAGTCTTAAACCTAATCAAAGCAACATGGTGTATTCCTTACTACTCTAAAAAATGTCAAAAGATCTTGTCACTCAGGTAATGAGTGCTCTAATTTATCAGCATTGCTTTTTTTACATTGCTCTGAGTGGATTTTTGTTATTTTCCGTATTAAATGTGGCATTTCTTGTTTCACATTGTTATTTTCTGGGGGAAGCATACTGCTGCTGCCTGCTTAGCAGATCAGAGGCACTGTATTCTCTCAAACTCCTGGGCCTGCAGTCAGTTCTTGCCTGGCTGCGCTGGGTTATTTGCATTTTGAATTAACGAGGTCCTTCTGTACCCACCCGGCCTTGTCTGCAGCGCTGGAGCAGAGTGTGCTGCAAATGCATCTGTTTTGCTTCAGGCTCCATTGTGCCTCTAAAGCTGCTCCTCTCTAAAGGAGCTGCTTTCAAATGCTGCTGAAAGTGAGTGCATTCACAATGCACCCACGGTTCTAACTCATAATTATTTTTCTTACGAGTCAGTAGAGGAAGCAAAACTGGAAATGTCTGACTGATTTGGCTGCTGATATTTAAGAGCACTGAAGAGAAATTGTAATTCTATTTTAATTCAGCCTTCCTTTAATGCTCTCTGCTTTCCCCCACCCCCTTCCTGTCATTCTGGGGAAAAGTAGTGCAAAGCAATCGCAACAGCTGTACATTTCAAGCTTGATTTTTAACAACTGCATAAAGAAAAGGCTTGGTGAGTGATTTACAGCAGAATCTGGTTTTATTATGTTTAAAAACAGTAACAGGACAGGCCATAGTTTGCAGTACAGACTGAGTTTGAAGAGTTACCTCTGAGGACAAAATATGAACTACTAAGTATGTTTTTTCTTCATGGGACAGGAGTTTTGTCATAATTTGAAATTATCTGAAAAATTTGTCTTTTTTTTTCCCCAGGTTCCTGTTGCCTGTAAATCATGTCCCTGTGGCTACATATTTATCAGTCGAAAACTCTTGCACGCTAAACGTGCTGAGAGATCACCACCCATCACAGGTAATGCTTCAGAGGGGGGAGAAGGGAGCAACAGTTCTTTCCCCTGATTTCCTGGAGGCAGAAGATAGTGTTTTACTTCTCTGTGCAAATTGACTGTTGTCAGTTCACTTTCCCTTGAATTTGTGCATGGTAGACTTTGAATATGTTAATTTTTCTTGAATTTTGAGGAGAGGAGGAAAGCTGGTGTTTTCAGCCTTCCTTTGTAGTCGTGATGTTGGCATTTATTCTGTGTATGTTCTGGCAGCACACATTGATCACTATGCAAAATAACCCCTTACTGAATGCTTTGTGTTAATCCTGTTTTGAAGCTAAATGAGTAGAGGTCCCAAAAGGATCTGATTTCAGAGCACATGCTGATTGAAGCTGGGTTTTCTGAAAATAAAAAATTGGCATAATGTTTTAATCTAAAACTGGGTGGATCTTGCTTTTCTCTCCACGATGAAATTAAATAGTGCTTTTTTGTGCCTAACTTGTGTGTCTTTTGTTGATGGACACAGTAAGAAGTCAGTTGAATGTGCTTTCTGGCATGAATAGCGTTCTCCTTGTGTTCATTTATATCACTTCCTCAAGTAGTAGGAATTAGTCAGAAAAAGAGCCTGACAAGGAAAATACATATTTAAAAAACCCCAAAAAACATGACCCAAATCCAACAAATATCTGACCTATAATACCTACTCTTTAAAATGATCTACCAGACCTACAAAATGGAAGTCAGTTATTTGATGTTTTGTATCAATGTTTTGAAGGATAGCTGTAGACTACCACTTGTAGGAATGACATTGTGCTAGCAACTGAACTTTCAAGGTGGAGGAGATTAAGAAGTGTCTGTGGTAGATTGGAAGTGTTGGTCAATTTTCTTTCCTCTTCCTGCTTTTTTGATAAAGTAGTTACCAAATGAAGCTGGAGGCCATAATCTGATTGCATAATTCAGCTTTGTACAGAGGAAATGCACCAGGGGAGGCAAAATGAATATATGCTGGGGGTCATCCTGCTGGAGAGCAGCTCTGAGGGGAAAGCAGCTTTCTGTTGTGACTGTGACCCAGCACTGGCAAAGAGGTTGTGGAGTCTCCATCCTTGGAGGTACTCAAAAACCTTCTGGACATGGTCCTGGGCAGCTGGTTCTTGGTGGCTCTGTGTGAGCAGGGGTTAGACAGGGTCTGAAGAGGGTCCCCTGCTACCTCACCCTGGCTGTGACACTGTGAAATGCAGCTTCTGTGTGAGCATTAGTGACTGCACCCTGCTGCCCAGCTTGTACCCCGTGTCTGCACAAGATAATTGGGACAGCTGCAGCCAAAGGAAACCAGTGCCCCAGAGAGACACAGTAGGAGACTGTATGTCTGTATTGTGCTCCTAAGGTAACCACAACTTCTTTTAGAAAATGTTGTTCCAGTATTTTCAGCAGCACAGCTACTGTAGAGTGGTGCTGCAGCCTTACAAGTGTGCAGCTAAACCATGAGTGTGCTGTGGTGACTGTACTATGTTTGGTACCCAAGCTCATTACTTCATACTTAACTTCCAGATAAAACTCATGTAAAATACTCCTTTCTTCTAATGACTTTGGTGTTGGGGAGAACAATATACCTGCTCAGCAGTGAGCATGAGGAGCCTTGTCACAGGTTGGATGTGGTGGGACATGTCCTCTGTGTTTTGTGGTGCTTACTGACAGCACTGTTGGCTCAGCATTTGATTTGTCTGAGCAGCAGCAATGATTTCATTGTTGGTGTCCTAAGAAGCCCAGGTGCTGTGCTGTTTGCTGGGTGGTAAACTTTGCTAGTGGAACAGGTGCAATGGTGTCTTAAAGGCTGTGATGTGTGCAGTTTGTGTTCCCACCTTATTTGGGGAAACAGCTTCTTGTGTACCAGCAAACCTCTCATGCTGCCAAATGCTTCTGGCGTAATTAAAGGGTTGATCCTTGGAATCCAGGAGTGAGGTGTCCTTCTGGATCTGGCACCTCAATTTCTGCATGGATATCATACAGATGCAATTGTTCTGTGCAGGTGTAGGCATCTGACCACGTTAAAGGAAAAGGTTGTTAGGGTGGGGTAAGCATTAAGAGTAAATTAGGAACAAAGGTGAAAACTGCCCTGGATCATGCCATTTCTGTTCATTTGCACAGAAAACAAGAGTGAGGCCAAAAGGAGGCGGACAGAGAGAGTTAAGCGGGAGAAGATAAATTCTGCAGTAAATAAAGACTTAGAAAACCGAAAAAGATCCAGGTCTAACAGCCATTCAGATCATAGCAGACGAGGAAGAGGAAGACCTAAGAGTGCCTCAGCGAAAAAGCACGAGGAGGAAAGAGGTATGAGAGCTGGAGAAATCTGTTTGTTGGATTTTCTATTTGTATCTTCTTCAATCAGTAAACCTTTATACCATTCAAACCATTGAACTAGACTAGTTCAGCCAGTACCTCATACCTTAATGTGGGGAAGGGACTGATTTGCATGTGTAGAGACCTCTGGTTTTATGTTTCAGTGTCTGATGAAACTAACTACAAAGAACTAAATCTGTATTTTTAGCCACTCTATCAGGTTTCAACATGTAGGTTGAAAGCCATTGGACTGAAGTGTTAAGTAGGTTTTTTTTGTTTGTTTGTTTGTTTTTGTTGTTGTTGAGGTGCTGCCACTGTGTATCACAAGGACAAACCACAAAATGATATCTATTGTCAGAGAGGGCATTAGGATGACTGGATTACTTTAAAAGTTTCTTGAAACCTTTTGGAGGGCCAAAGTAAAAAGGGCATCTTGAATCACTACTATGACCTGAATTTTGGTCCAGTGTTTCTGGAGGAAAGAATGCCTCCTTGCCTGTTAAGGTTCCTTGGTGACCTGTTTTAATCATTATACAGTAAAGAGGCTGTTACATAGCTAGAGTAATTCTAGAACCCCTCAAGAATGTAACTGTCACTTAGGGTTCCTCTTGTTTTAAGAGCCTATTGACACTGCATTTGCTAGCTGTATTTTTGGAGATAGTAATTTTAGACATGATTTATGAATCCAGAACTTAGCATGGGCTTCAGAAGGTTGGAAGGCAGATAAAAGGGGAATAACAAGACTTCATACAAATATTCAGGAGATATTTTTCCTAAAACTCCTGAAGTCTTGAACTATACCACGTGGCATAACTCAGAAAAATGCAATTATTTCTTTCTTTCCACCTTACAAAAAAAAAAAAAGGTGTTAATCATATTGAAAATTTCTTTAACTTCTGACGTCTCAAAAGCAATTTTGATATCTCTGCTGTTCAATGTAAATCTGTTTCTTCATGTTTCTTTCATGTAAAAACCAAGTATAAATTTGGATTTGCTGGGGGTTTTTTAGTGCTTTCAGTGTAGGAGGAGGAGGTGGAATTTCATTTCTGTATATTTTCCAGATGGCAGTTGTTTTACTGTAATAGAAATGCACTTCGTAGTTCTAATCTCCTCACTATTGCATATGACTTACTGATGTATGTAGCTTCCCTATTTGTTACTGACCCAAGCTGGGCTTTGTCTGGTAGCTTTAGGATCCTTTCTAGGCATTTAAGTGCCAGTCTAGTTCACAAACAGCCTTGGTTTTAAAATTCCAGCCAGCTGGTTGGGTTCCCCTATAAAAGTGAATCTTCTTTTCTGTCCCCTGACAAAGAGGAAAGCAACCAAAGGAAAAGATCCATTTTCTTAAGACATGTTTTATAGTTTCTAAAAAGCAAGAATTTGACAACAGGAGGGATATTTAGAGAACATGTTTTCCTATCCAGAACTAGGCTGAACGTTTCTAACCTCTTGCTGCAAACTCCAAAGTGTGACAAGGCTGCAGTGCTTTGAGGTAGAAGACTAGAGATCTGGATGTAGTGGGGTCTTTGCCTAAGGGTGTGAGTGGTGTGCCTTTTCTTGGTGTTTTCTTTAAGTTGAACCTTGATAAGATTGCCTTCATCTTGTGCTGTTTTTACCATCCCTTTTCCTCGATCTTGTGATGGCTGTTTGTTCCTCAGCCTCTCTTGCAGGGATTTGGCTCACACCCCTTTGTCATTGTCTCTGCCCCAGAGCAGCTCATCTTATTGTTCAGGAGTAAGGAGGCTTAGAATATTTTCTTACTTCTGGTTATGTCAGAATCTAGTGTGTGTAGACCACTCTGATGATTATCAGGCAGATTAAAAAAAAATAGGTATATAAGGCTGTCATGGCTATAAAAATAGCCATGCTATTCAGCAGGTAACTCATCCTTTTGTAAGTAATTACTAAAACAAGTTAACATGGACCTCTCCCTTTTCAAGTTGCTTACAAAATTGAAACTATGTGTGGACTAATTAGTGGGAACTTAAGAAATATTATTCCTTTACCACATCTGCTGCTTGACAGTTTTGTTTGTGTATATTAAGCAACTGTAATTCTGCTACAGTTAAGGTGGTTTTTGTGTGAGTGGTTGCCAGTCCTTGTAGCAGTCTGTGTGTGTTCAAAGTCAGCTCTGGAATGCAAGATGTCAGTATCTTGTTTCCTGGCCTGTTGTATGTCTTGAGGATATTTTGGGTATGTGTTACTTGCCACTAGAGGTTGTACTTTTGCCCCAAAGACTTGAAAAGAAGCCACTGCTTGCATGAGTATTTAAATATTTGGTTCCTCATGCATTTGTAGATGGAAAAACAAGCGGACAGAAAACACCTCAGTTGTATTAACATGGAGGAACAGATTATTTGTACATTTGAAGACCATCCAGCTGTAAAAATTTCCTCCCTAAAGACTCTGATGACATCTGTAGCTTTGCTTCCTTGCTTGTCATGCAATTCCATGCACAGTGGGCTTGTTCCCAGTTATGGCTGTGCCTTTGACTGGTTCTTTTGTGTCCTTCGTGACTGGCTCACATTAGAGCAAAGAGCTGCAGCAATTAAGAAGAATAGAATAAGCAAAAAGGCATTTAAACCAAGCTATTTTTCCTGCAGATTTAGCAAGAAGGAATGGAGGGGGAGGAAAGAGGAAGCAGATGTAGACTGAGGGGATATGGCAGTACTGGGACCCAGAAAATTATCCTATCACGTGTTTCACAGGCTTGTGATGACCCTGGAAAACAGGAACTTCTCCCTGCAGCCTTGGCTTGTCAAAATTTTCACTTAATTTCTTTGTCAGATGCACTAAAATGTATTTTGAAACTACAAATACTGCATAATAATTTGATTCTGATTTTGTTGTGGAGGTGTGTTCTTTGTTTTACTGTGTGGGACTGTGACACACAGCTAGACTGGTTCCCAGGTTGCCTTGTTATCTGGGTAATAACCCTGATTGTATTAAAGCAAACAAAAACCTTATATACTGGAGGAAGTGGTATTGGTTATTCTGAAAGAATAGCAAGATAAGCAAGTAAGGCTCAGTAAGAGTAGTAGACTTGCTAAAGCAGACTTGTTACTTAGCAAGCCAAATCTTCATAAAGGTATCTACGTACATTCCAGTATCCTGATAAAACTTAAGCTGAATACATTTTCTTGATGCAAGTTTTCTTTTCCCAGTAATTTCCAGCTGCATTGCTCACACATTTGCTTGCCCAGTGTGCATATTTGAAGTAACTTGCTACCTTGAAAAATGAATCCATACAAAATTTGTGAAAGGTCCATGTGTGATTTATACATAATCACTTCTTTAGGGGCTGCAGTGTAAGGGGGTTGCAGGAGATCTGGGGATGCAAGAGGTGCAATCCAGAAAAACTATTTTTGCCTAAATAGCCTCTCAGTTGTATAGCAAACCCCCTAATTTTTAATGTCTTACTGTGTTGTAGAAGCACAGTACTATTTTTCTTTTGCTCATAATAGAGAAATGAGTCAAAACTACTCTCAGATAAGACTGAAGTGGAAAGTTTTTAGAGTGTGTATGGAAGCTGTGGTATCCTAGGAGTAGTGTGTGATAAAATGTCATGCAGGTGTGAACCCTTCACTTGTTACAGATGAGAACTACAATTGTCCTGAGGGTGCATGAAGCTTGCACACCTGTGTTAATCCCTCATACTCTTTGATATGAAGATTTCAGGTAAGCTGAAGTCTCAGAGTAGGGCTGAGCTGGCAGGACAGGGAGGAAGGGAAACTGGAGTCCACAGTCTGTTAACAGCATCCAGGGCGTGGTGCAGGGGGAGTATTTTTAATTTTGCTGGGTGCTGATTGTGTTCAAGCTGTGCCTGGATTCGTTTGGATCAGGAAGTATGAAACAAGGGGTGGGGCTTAGATATGAAAATAGAAAAGGTTAATGTGGAATAACCAGTGTGTGTGGTATCTGTGCTCAGAACAACTCCCAGCATTGTTAATTTTTAAATGGTGAGAAGGAGGAAGTGGAGCAGTCCAGAGTGTACATACAGAAGCTGATTTGTCTTAAACTGCAGAGTAGGACTGGCAGCAAAACTCACTTTCAAACTCAATACACTAGAGGATATTGCCTTGCATAGCCAGGAAGTCAGCAGAAAAACTGGTTTCTGCTGTTTCTGTATCACTATTACATCAGAACACAGGGCTAAAGGATTTTGGAGCTTCTCCCACTTAGTTGTTGGACACAAGCACTTGATTTCACACGGAAGGCAGTCTGCTGGAATTCTCTCCATAGCTGTAACACAAATGTGAAGCCAAATCTAAAAGCACTGTTACAAATGTGAGCTCACTGAAGGGTGACCCTGTGGGTAGGTGGAGGTAGGAGATGCTGGGATCTTTTTTCCTGATCGTGGTTTGTTATTTTCCAGTGCTGCCTTTTCTTTGGCTTTGCCATGCTAGGTTAAGTGTCTTGGTGCAGCAGGTGCCAGGGTGTGGAGGAGTGTGACTGTGTTAGTGAGACAGAGGGCTCTCAGGTCAGCTTTGTGTTGGGATTGTAAATGAGTCCAGGCCACTGTGGAAGCTGGATTGGAGATGGAGTTCCACAGCTGAAAACTCTGAATATATTTCTCTCTTCCTTCTGTCTACAAGCTTGGTCTTCTGCTGACAAAACTGTTCCTTTCTTGGCTTTCTTTTCTTAACAGTTTTTGTCAGCTACCTGTGGCTAGCTAAACTGGGATAGAACTAGTCATGATCTGGAGGAGATGGTATTTTGTGAAAGCAGTATGTCTCAAATTGTATTATTTTATAAAGTTTTGTAGTGTAAGTTAGTTTATTTGAGCACTGCAGTATGGAAACTTTTTGATGGCTTCCTGTTGTGTGTCTGTGGCATTGAAGCAAACCAACATCAGCACAGGGAACTCGTGGGCTTTTACTTGCTTAGTGAGGTGCTAGCATTGTTCTACAGCTGGGATGAGATGGAAAGCCTGCAGTGTAGAAAGTCCAGAAACATGCAAGATGGTAAATTTGGAGTCTGACTTCATCCAAGTATCCGCTCTTTGGTCTTTGGCACTGTCATTAAACTCTCGGATTCCTTTTGTGTAATTGTGAAGTAAAGGGGCAAATCTTGTGTTTAATGAGGATATTGTAAAATAACTTTGTTTTCTTGGATGGGAGGTGGTTATGTAGAAGAGAAAAACCAAACCACTAAAACAAAAAAACCCTGAAGGAACACTTGAATACTTGTTTGTGTTAACGACTCATTCTTCCTTCATCGGTAAAGAGAAATTCAGTCATGCTTTTGGCTGACTCATTCTGTGACTCTTCCAGCACCTTTGTGTGCCTCTATTACTCTCTCCTCTTTCCCACTCCCTCTGTGCATAGGAGTTGATTGTCTAACTTCAATTCCACTACTTCACATAATTTATTAATTTCTGTGTAACTTGCATTAACTTCAAATAAGTGAAAAAGCTTCTAATAGTGACTTTTTTTTCTTCTACAGAGAAACAAGAAAAAGAAGTTGACATGTATGCTAACCTTTCAGATGAAAAGGCCTTCGTATTTTCAGTGGCCTTGGCGGAAATAAACAGAAAAATTATCAATCAAAGACTTATCCTCTAACCTGTGAGCACAGTCTGATGCAGTTTTATGCAGGATGGCTAGCAGATTTCCAAGGTGCCATGGACTCTCGGAAAGTGTTGTCTGCACCAGCAAGGACCATAGCATTTCCTGCTAAAATTCTACTCCTGTTCTTGGAAATGGAATTCTGTCTCTACAAGTCAGAAAGAAAGTGGTCACAAGATTGTGCTGTGAAAAATCAGAAAGCAGATATGTTTCACGCCTTGAAGACAAATGCTAGACAAATGCACAGAGAGACTGCACCCATTCCAGAGCACTTCTTTTGAATTTGCTGCCAGAAATGCTATATTTTAAATATTTTCAGAAATAAATGATTTTCCTTTAAAATTATATATTTCAGATTTTTCAACTATATTGCAGTTTAAGTATGTACAGTTCACATAACTTTTTAATAAATTGATATTCCAGTATTTTATTGAACTGAGAATTAAGTACATTTGTGATATTCAGGGTGTGTTGGTTTTAATCCTCTTACAAATCTGGTGTTCATCCTAGGTATGACTTCAGTTTTACACATTTTTAATAGGTGTGATGTAATTCCGGTAGGAAGAAAATTAAAGTGGTTTAATTTGGGAGGATAATTTTGTTAGACAACTTCATATTTTTTATGAATTCTCTCTAGAAAATAATTTCTTGCTCCATAGAGTTGTTTATTAAAAATCATATACTTTGGGGGTCAGACTCCTGAAGTTTGAGAGCCAAGCACTTGTTTTGTAGCAGTTATTTGCTGAGTGTCTGCCCTGTCCAGCTGGTGAGTTCTTGTCCTGTATTTTTTCTTGGCCCTTTATTTACTGGAGAGGGAGAGGAGACATCAGAAATGTAGATCTGCAGTTGGCATCCTGTGACCGGTATTTCCAAAACATGAGGATGTGGTAGTTCCTCTTACTCCCTGTAGCTTTTTTTGTCTGTCTTTTAAAAGCATAATTCTTAATGGTATTGTGTTTGGATTGCTGACTGTAAATACCAAAGCAAAGTCTACCTGACTGTGCAAAACTGAGCTGTTTTGATAGAAATAGTTCTGGGGAAGCCATTCAACAAAGTAGTCTTTCTTAAAGTGGTATAGTGCAATTTCAGCCAAAACTCTTTGTTAGTAACTATATGGGGGCTTTATTTTACCAAGAAAAAAAAACCCCAAAGCCTCAAGCTGTGTAATCTCCTGAGGGAGGAGGTGTAGGAGATAATTGCATTCATAAAATCTGACACACTGGGGTTTAGTCACCTTTCATTTGCTGTATTCTAGGAGGGGGAATGCAACTAAATGTCTTTTCTTCAGTATTACTGGTGCTTTTCAATATCACATTGAGTAATGAGAATTGCCTAATGAGGTTCAGCTACAGAACTGATCTCTGGGTGGAAGCCAAGATGTTTATTAATAAAGCTGGACTATCAAATACTGGCTGTTTATTAGTTACTGATTAACAGAAGGAGCCCTGATAGCTTCAAGTTAGGCCACAAGGCACTCATCAAATGCAAACTAAGTAAAAGCAGGGAGCATGGAAAGTGGTTTTCACTTCTTAACTCCTCAGGAATAATTTGCATCCTTATTAACACAGAATGAGAGAGATGGTGTGGAAATGTGCTTAAGCCACTAAAACACATTTGTCTTTTCCAGTAAATGAGAAATTGCAAATACAAGACCTGCTTCCCTGCATCATTGAACTTGTGCTTCCCAGAACTGTAGCCTGTCACAGATACCAGTGGCAAGGACAGATGAGTCAATCTTAAGGACAGGGAATATGTTTGCATGGTGAGTTAAAGTCCCAGTGACAAAAGGGAAGTTCTGACTTCAGGATGTGATCAGGCTGGTGTTTCTTCTGTTGCTGGGATGAGATGTGCTGTGTTAGGAAGGGACAGAGGGAGCTGCCAAGGCAGTCTCTTTGGTGCTCTGACCTGCCTTCCTACAGGTTTCTATCTCTTTTTGCTCCTGCACATGGGATTGGTTACATTGGTTACGAGACTGAAGTTAATGTTCTTGTAAGTTAACTTCTACATTTGAATTGGTGCCTTTTATAATCAGTACTTTTGAAAAACACATTCATACCTCTCAAATGTGCAAGGCCATTTTTTCTCTTTTATTGGCAGAGGCTCCCCTGAAACAGTGGTTGAGTTCTATTTCTGTAGTTCTTCTGTTTGTATTCCCCAGGTCTCTTCTGTCATCTCTTTCCCACATATCCTCTTGCTACTTTTCTTCCCCTGCTGGCTTCCAGTTTCTTTGAGAAAGCTGTGATGGAAGCAGGTGGCCTTGAAAACACCCTAGGGAGGGAGTGGGTCTTTGCCAGGGCATCTGGCTGAGCAAGAAACCTGACTTTCTCTTCCCACTAGCCAGAAACAAGCCATTCTTCCCTGTAGAGACAGGACGTTTCGGCCTCTTCCAAAAGCCCTGGTATCTGTGGTGTGCCAAGACAGATTTCTTGGAACGTGTTCAGTAACTGAGCTGGAAAGTGTCTGCTTTGTACAAAATAGGCATCAACACCATGGATCTCAAGAGCTCTTTCTTTTGTGTGTTAGAGATGATCCATGGATGAAACACTGGCAAATCACTGTAGATTATAATTGTAAACTGTATTTGCTCTTGGTCTGTGAAACTAAAATAATGCCAGTGACAGCTGAATGATGAAAGAGTAAAATTCTATGTACTGCAGCTCTGACTTGCTTGGAAACTGCATAGTTTGAGAAGCAAGAATAAATATGGTAGGGCTTCAGGAAGTTGCTTACGTGAAGGGTTTTTTGTGACTAGTTTCAGGGTAAGATTTTAGGCTCTGCCTTTGGCTGTCATTGTGGTTCAGGCTGACTTCATTTGTTTCACTGCATTTTTTGTAGCCTGCAACCTCACATGGAAAAATAGTCTTTCAGAAAAAATGAATTAGGCTGCAGTTTTTTAATGAATAAAAGAAGATAAAGAGAAATATCACTGCACCTCTGTACATGTTGACTTGCCTGACTGGATAAACTGTTTGTTGTGAACCAAATATTTTGGGATTGTATTGGGGACTGTCTGTTTGAAAACCACCTTTTAACAAGTTCTGCTTTCTGCTACTTCTTTTCCATTTTTTTTCCCCCAAAGATCTGTGCTTCCAGTGTTTAAAGCTTTGTGTAGTAGCATGTCTGACCATCAAGTGGGCTCACAGTTCAAATTGGGCTTGAGATTTCTCTGCATTTCCTCTGCTCTGCTCCTAGATGGCAGCCGTATTCTAAACAGCTCACAGGCGTTCAGGCACTCTCACCATGGAGACCAGGAAGAGGGTAGTGTTCATTTTTCAGTGAAAGCAACCTGAAAGATTATTTTCCTTTAGAACATCACTCCTACCTAACATGGGAAATTAGAATCCTGCTAAGGGGTGTTACTGGCTGGCTGCACTGAAACATTGCTTCATCAGTTGTGTGGGACATCAGTTCTGGAGGTGTGAGGATTGGTGGAGTTGGATAATTTGTCAGCACCAAAGAATTCTGAACTTTAAATTGGCAATCAAGTAGGAAATGGTTTAAGGAAATTCTTCACCTCTCCTGGAAGTTTTCTTTGGTCAAATTTTACAAACATCTTTTAATTGTCCAGTTATTTTTGTTCTGATACTGTTATGGTTGATTAAAAAAAGTTGAAACTGGGACAAGATATTGAGAATACTTTGCAGATTATCACTGCCCTGTGGTTGTGCAGGATTTATTGAGATGGAGACTAAAAATGAGATGCTGGCTTTGAATATCCGTTCCCAAACAAGGTCTTCAGGTTGGTTTCACATAGTGCTTTTTTTTTTGTTGTTCTCTTTTGTAGTTTTTCTAGGTTTTGGGGTGGTTTAGAATGAAACAGTGATCATGTAGGCTATGAGCAGCTCTGTGTCTGTTCCTTGTATCTTGGACTGTACTACCAAGGATGTTTAGTATCTTACTGCCTAAACAGGATGTGGTGCTTGGTTCTGATAACCTTTAAGGTATTGACAGCCTGTGATTGAACAGTGTAAGCAGACAGCTGTGTGAAGCCACAGTTCAGTTTGGTTCTCTTTGAGTTGCTGTGGGTGAGAAGGATCCCTGTGAGTGCCTGGCCATGTGCAGGTGTGTTGTAACCCCTGGGTGCATCTGTGCAAGTGCTTTTGGTTGCAGGGAGGAGTGTGTTCCAAGCAAATCTCATGGCACTCTGTGCTTCCAGTGCTTAGATTTCCATCATGGGGTAGTCTTGGGAAGCAGGATGGACTTGGCTTTTATGGGAAAATTGGCCTGGAAGATTCTTCAGCTGCCAGTGGGTGTTTGGTCTGCAGGACCTGGACTGCTTGCAGCAGGTGTTGGGCTCTCAGTACCACTGGTTCCACTCCACAGATCCTGTGCCTTGCTTTGTGCTTATTGTGGAAACATGGCAGAGCCAGTGTTAACAACCAATGCTTTCAGGTGAGTCTAAAAGCAATTTGTCCTTCAAAGTATTGACTGTGCTGTCAGTTTCTTTGTACCAGGCTTCTCATGAATTTCACTGTGGATTCTGGCAAACAACCTCTGGCAAATCTAACTGCAACATTGCGAGGCATTGCTTTCCCCAGTTATTTGCCTGTGCTTTAAGGTGGTTGCCACTTTGGTTACAGTGGTGGTAGGACAGCTCTAATAAATAATAATTTTATTCCCTCTTTTTTTAGGTTACCACTTTCAGAGCAGGTTACAGAATTTTAAGTCTGGTTGTCCCACTTTCATAAATGATTAGGAAGGTTTTCTGGTTGGGATGAAGATCGGTTTTTCTGCATTATGGCAGATCAGACCCTGCATGATTTCCACAGATATTGTGAGCTCATAATGAACTGAAAATATCTGTGAATCAATGTACTAAAGTGTGTGGGTTTTTTCCCCTGCATTTACTTTAAAAGGGTTTCTGGCACTGCGAGCTGTTGGTTGGGATGTGCCATCCAAGTAAGGGGAATTGATTAGGCAATGAAAGTGGATAAATCTCTGTATTTCCTTTTTTTCTGCAGAAGAAAACCTTAACCTGCTTTCACCACAGGTGTTTAAA
Source organism: Phainopepla nitens (assembly GCA_013400175.1). Classification (NCBI taxonomy): domain Eukaryota; kingdom Metazoa; phylum Chordata; class Aves; order Passeriformes; family Bombycillidae; genus Phainopepla; species Phainopepla nitens. The sequence continues at coordinate 23,835 of VXBQ01000051.1, forward strand.
ATTTCAAGTCCAGAACGTGGTTCACATGAATCATTGGGTGTCATGCAGCATTTCCCCAGGACAAGGTCAGGTACCTCTTCTTCATCTTCCCCCACAAGCTGCATTTTGGTGCTTCTTTGTACCTCTAACCTGAGCTCTATCTTAGTTTACTGCCTTTGGTCTTCTACTATGCGTCATTTCTCTCAATTTTAACTTACTAATTTTGTTCATGAGAGTTAAGAATTAAGTACTATTTTTAATCCTGGACAGCGTTGAGGACCATAAAATGCTGTTACAAACATTGAGTGTTCCAGATACTAGGAGTACAAATATTAATAGTCTGGCAGTTTACCAAGTTTCTGTTTTGTCTTGGAACAATCAACTTATGAATATTTAATGGAAAATATCATGCTAATAAAGAGAAGTCTTCAGACTGAGGTCAGAGTTGCTTTATTTGGAGAAGCTGTGGAGCAAAATGTGTGTGTTTGTGTGTGTGGTGAGAGGTTGGAGTCTCTGCTCTGAAGGTGCACTGGGCCCCAGCTCCTGGTTCTCAGCAGCACCAGAGAAGTGTTTCAGGATCAGTGAACTTGCTGGAGCAAGGGGTGACCCAGGAGTTCTGGTTTTCAGTGAAATGAATAAATGATTTTAGTGGCCAGCAGTGTGCAGTGTATTTGAACGTAGTGTTTATTGGTGGAGTTGACTTCTTTGGCAAATGAAGAATTCTGATGTGTGAAATGACATTTTTAAGGAATGGCATACAGTTTATTAACAGCAGAGCTCAGGGATCTTTAGATCTAGACTTGTCATAACCTGCATGAGAGTGCAGTAGGTATGAAATCTATCTGTGAGAGCACACACAGTGTCCTGGAGGTGGTGCAGGTTTTGTTGTACAGTCAGAGGAAAGGCACGAGTGTAAGAAACTCTGGAAAAGAACAGCTGCTTATTTTGCATGAGCTTCTCAGCTGGGGACTGCTAGAATTGGGAAACCTTGGTGTGTAACCTCAGGTGAATGAAGTTAGAATAAGGCTCAATTTGTGTAAGTCAATGGAGGAACTGTGGACTGAGGCTTAAGGCAAAAGTGCTTTTCATTGTAGCTTTCTGAAACAGTGGAGGATAAAGACTTTCCTTGTCATCTTTGAAAACTAACAGAGATCTCTATTCTTTAGGACAGAGCAATTCCAAAGAAGAAAAAGTGGTGCAGTAAGTTAGGAAATGCTTAAGCCAGAGGTATATTGAGTCTTGGCCAAGTGCTGGTTCATAGCCTGATCCTGAGGTAGTTTTACCTCTGATTGTGTTGACAAACAAGAAATTAAATTAGAAACTATTAAAAAAATGTAGTTTTTAATTGCATTACTAGAATTCCCTACTGATCTGTGTGGGCAAATCTATCTTAAGATTAGAATATGAGCATTAGAATTTACTTTTAAGAATTTTTTACAATGGCAGGTCTTGACATCCAGTGAAAGGTTTTCAAAAAGGCACTTTTAAAACAAACTTTTTATTTAGCTGAATGATCACAATTATTATTTCTAACACTTACAAAGAGGAATGTTTTGAAAATAGTACCTCAAAGCAGTACTGGGCTGAGTGGAAATGGAGCAAGAAGGCTAATTTAGCCTAATACTAAAATAAAGCTGCATTCTAAAATACAGCTTGAGTGTTCTGACAGGGAAAAGTGTCCCCCAGCGTTAGGATTACTCATGAGTCTGTTCATCTCAAGATCTATTTTTCTTTCATTGTTGCTCACACCCATTTTAAGAAGATTGGGAGTCTCATCCAAAATATTTAGCTTACATTTCTTGACGCTGACCGAATTCCAAACTTGGCAGCAGTGGAGCTGTTGCTTCCAACAGTGGCAGGGCTGGCTGTGGCACACAGTTACTTAGCAACAGGGAAGCTCACGTTTGCTTACAGCTCATGCGTGTGCATCTAAATGTAGTTCTGGAAAAAAATAAAAGGTTAAAGGACTTTGGAAGGGGAAACAGATACTTGAACAATTTGTACTGTTCAGTGGTTGAGACTGATGGCAGTAGTACGTAGGAAAATTAGTCTCAAAATATCTTTTAAAATCTTCATTAGACTGGTAATGTACTGCAAAAAGATTGAAATCCAAATGACCAGAACCCTACTCCTCCCAACTACAGAAAGATCAAAAATAAAAATACAGCAAATGGTAAAGAGCAGGGGGACATGTTCTGTTTTGAATGCCTGTGTTACAAATGCATTCATTGGAAACAAGAAGATTCATTATTTAAACATTGGGAATCTGAGAAAGTCATAAAAATTGTGTTTTGTGAGACTAACAGATGGGTTGAGATTATATTAGATTAATTACTACTGATTGTTGATAGTTGCTTGTCAGTGCTTTTTTGCTGATCAAGCTGTGAAACCTTAATGGGTTTTTGACAGCTTGCACTCTGTGACTGCAGTAACACTCAGAAGCACAGTGACTTAAAGGGCCACTGTCAGACTGCGATTGGATTGTATTAGGATTGCAGTAATCTCAGTTTCTGGGGTTTCAGGCATGCAGTTTTCCTCATTAGCCAGCACTGGAGCTGCAGTGGGGTTTCCTTATAGAGCAAAGGCAGGAAGGTGGCTGCAGCTCGCTCTGGGCATGGGGGAGGCAGGGACCAGAGAGAGCAAGGCAGGGATGGGGAGGGTAGGAAAGAGACAAGCTGGGCTTGGCTCGAGAATGGAGAAAGGTCTGGCGATGGGAATTAACAATGAGTGTGCTCAGGCTGTTTGGGAGAGTGCCCTGGAAAGCTGCAGGTACCACTGAAGGAACAGTGCATTGTTTCAGCCTTTGGGAGCTGGGAGGAGAAGCAGGGCAGTTTGGAGAACAAGGAGAGTGACTGGAGAGGTGCTGCATTTGCAGAGGAGTGAGGATACTGCTATACCAGCTGTTCCTAGGGCTGAGCAGTTCCTTTATACTTAGAAATTAAGTGGTTGGGAAAAGGAATTCTCCAGAGGCTGTGTTCTTTTGTTTCTGTGTTTGGTCTTCTTCATCTGTACCCTTATTTGAGAGTTTACTGGGCTTTCTGTGGGAAACAGATTCAGATGATATGGAAGATAATCCCACCACCACTGGGAGTGGGATTGAGAGTGTTCATCCTTGTTTTCCAGAGTTGAGTCAAAATGGGGAAACGTCTTGTAAAGAAGGTTTTTGAGGGCTAGAATGAACCTGGTTAGGGAACAGTGATTTAAAGCTAGGGGAAAAAAGTCATCAATCCAGGCTGCCAAAGTTAAAGTACAGCTAAAATATTTACCTTTGAATTTCCAATTCAGTCTAGAGGAGTCTATAATTCTGATTTCCACATGTATATTCATGTGTTTCATGTGTACTTTATGGGGCTTACTCACTTAAATGATGTCTCCCCTAGTTAATGGACCATTAAATGAGAGACTATAATTACCACCTCTCTGGCTGCCTCAGAGTGGGCAAGAGGATATGTGTTAATTCTTTATAAAAACGACAGGATAGTGCATCTGCAGAATAGGAGCTTGATAAAAATCTCTCCTCCCATGCAAGTGACAGCCTACTCATCCTGTGCTGGGAAACGTGCCTGGTCTGCTCCTGTCCCTGCTGAAGGCTTTTTAGAGGGCAGGTAGAAGAATGATGTCAAATACTTTTGTTTCCAGTTACCTCTCCATGTTTTAAACTGTCAGGCTGTTGAACATGAAATCTGTGCTGGCAGCAACCTTTACCTTTTGTAAAGGTAAAATCAGAAAAGTTTGGTTTTGCTTTTGCTGTTCATTCCTTCAGTAGTGGGACTAGAAGGATACAGGTGCTGTCAGGCTGCCCTGTGTAACCAGGCTCACTGTTTCGCAGAAGGAAGAGACTGCAGCCCAAAAATTGGCCCCCAGCCTTACAGAGAAGGCTTCAATCTCTTCTCCTTTGGACCTTTCTTCTGACCATCAAAGCCAGGTTTCCTGTATCATGTGGTAGCTCTCCATGCAAAATCGTCTAAATCACCTGCTCATGTTTGGCAGGAGACAAAGTACATATTGAGTCACTTTGTCTCTTAATTTGGTTTCTTTATGGTGGTTGTAGCTATTTTCAAGTCTTCCCTTGGTAAGTTGCCTTTTGTGAGTTTATTCAGCTGCAGACATTATATGCACTTGCTTTGGCAGCTGGAACAAAAGCAGAATAATGACAGAGTTAAAATTTGCTGGCAGTTGTATTTGTGCTTTGCAGGCAGGATTCGTTGTAGTGCAAATCTTTGTGGGCTAATGAAGTTAAAGCAAGGCTTTAGATAGTATTCTTTTAAACAAAAGCAGCTTGCCTAAAACGGTCTCTGCTAGTTTTTTCCTTCTCAAACAATGAGAGCAAATGCTGCAGGTTTAAAAATGGAATATAATTTATGAGGCTTCTAGCTTTGGGCATGAGTCCTTGTGTAACTGGAATTTAAAATCCAGAATGAATATTAATGAGGTGGGGAGGCTTTCAGACCTGTCCTTTAATACTAATCCATTGTGAGTGGAGCAGCTCTAGCAATGAGCTGATACTGGCACGGAGACAACCAGGAATTGACTGCTCTTAGAAAATGCCTCATCAGTCAAAGTGTTCACAGGCTCCTGAATACTTGTCCTGATCAGATACAGGGGGGCACCAGTGCCCTGCCTGCTGGTGCTGTGTGCATTTCCCTGGGACACTCCTGAATGCTGCCTTTCAGCTCCTTGCATGGATGGAAGCGTAATGGAAGGGTAAGTCACCAGTGCAGGTTGGAGGTGCCTTTGCAGGAGAACTGGGAACCTTCAGTTTGATGTCTGGGGCACAGTCATGGTGACTTAGACTGGCTGACATCAGTGTTAGTAGCCCCCTGCCCCTGGTTATTAAGGACAAAAAGGTTCCAAAATGCTTAAGTGATTTCATAACTCTTAAGTGTGTGTAAAAGAAATGTACCAAGTGACTAAATAATATCCTTCATTTTCAGGACGGAAGATACTTTGTATTAACAGCTTGATCTAAGTAATGTTGTTTGGATTATAAATTCTCTGAAAATGGGATGTTTGTGGACCAGTGCACCTGCTCCTAATTCACAGAGGCTGATGCTGGGAGTTGAGAGAGGTCACCTCAAAAATGCTGAGCCCCTTCATTTTACTCTGTAGTTAGGACAGGAGTTGGCAAATCTGTCAGCAGCTGGCTGGGGAAGCCAGTTATAATAAACCTCTTTGCCTCTTCCCTTGTCTTGATCTGTGCCCCAAGCTCACTCATGTGCTGCTAGCTTCTCTAATTTGAGAGAGGAGTTTTGGAGTGTAAGTATAGCAGATTTCAAGAGGTCCTCTAAAAGCTGAAGCTTGATCTTGATTTCATTTGTTGGATGTTATGTGCACGACTTCTGGTGAAATTCTGCATTTATTGTATAAGTAAATGGCATCTTGTGAGAACTACAAAGCCTGTACTCAGAGTGATCACTTTCCTTGCCTCTAGCTCAGGGGCAACGCACCAAGTTCTATTATTTCCTTATAGGTAAAATCTATTAGACTTTACCCAGGTACTAAAGATAAAATAATCCTGTGTCCATTGTCACAGAAATATATTTAATTTTATGAACAGTGGACTATTTCCTTGTTGGGGTTTGAAAGTTATATAGTTGCTACTAAATCATTGCTTTTTAATACTCACAAAATCACACAGTCCAGAACTGACATTGAGATTGGAAATTAAACAGGGAGAGAGAAGCTCCTAATTAATTATTTTTCAGAACTTAAATGGAGAAAAAGCAGTCAGTGAAACTCATAATAATAATAATTATATTCTTAATATTAATTAATGCAAATACTGCAGGAAGGTGTTGTTTTACACTATGGTTCTGCATTTAGATCTGCTAATGGAAGGTTGCAGGCTGAGCATTGCTCGTTCCAGAGTTCTTGCCAAAGTTTCTGAAGGATTCTCTTTGTCATGCAAGCTTTCCCCTGTGGCACAGGGCTTGCATGCTGTACATGCCTCTGCTGCCACATTAAGTAATAGTGTCTCTTTATTAAATCTCGAGTAACTGCATGGTTATTTGTGCTATTGGAAGAAGTCACAAATATATAAAAATACTCCCTTCCCTCCCTTGGGTCTAAGTTCATTGTTAAGCCCTGCACCCCTTGAGCAGCTCTAATATTTGCTCTTTTCTTAGGTACTGGAATGGGGTCTTCAATTCCCACCATCAGTTACGTGGCAGTAAAAAAGCTGAAGGCCACGTTGAAGAGCTTGGTGCCCATGTGGATGGGCTCCTGTTCCACTGAGAGTGGCTGGCTGGTGTTCCCAGGGCCAGGAATGCTGCTGGAGGGGCTGCCACGAGGCCATCCCTGCCCTGTCCATGTGGAATGGCTCAGCAGGGCCAGGGCTTTCAGCCCAGAGGGCACCAGTACTCCTGTGCCACTGCATGCACCAAACTGATGTGTCTTACAAATCTTAGGCCACTTTTGATCTGGAATTTATGGTTTACTCTTGCCCTTTAAAAGGACAGAATGGTAATAATAATATGGTCTTAAAGCTGTGAAAATATTTCATGAGCTAGGAAAGGTTTAACTCTGCTTTACAGGTGGAAAAGCCAAGGCCCAGAGATTCAGTTAGGAATTACACAGGGGTCTGGCAGTTGAGACTGGTCTCATCTCTGGAGATTTAAGTCCAGCATCTGAGGCAGCCTCAGGTTGCCTGTGTCCCTTTAGCAGGATGTTACACCACTAACATCTTGGTAGAACTGTCTCACCTCTACCATCTGTGCTCAAGTCATCCTGTGCCCCAGGCAACCCCTGCTCACTTGGTTGTTACACAGCCTGAAAACATTCCCTGCCAGGCAGTAAAGCAAGCACAGCCATCTCCTCCCTGGCTTTTGCCCTGCAAGAGTTCCTCACTCACCTGTTTCTGGTTTTGTCTCTACTTACATTGGTTTCATTTTGTTTTTTAACAGCATATTTGTTATTTTGCTGTACAAACCCAACTGGAAACACACCACTTGTTTTTGCTGTGAAAGGGGCAGCCAGCTCTGTACCCACACGTCTGGACCTGACATCTCTTAGATCATAATGATAAAGGTACAGTATCTGATCTCCATCACTGGCCTGATTGTCTCAGAGGAGAGTGCACGTGCACCCATCCTGTGGCAGGACACACTTCTGTTGGGACTGAAGCAGGGGAGACGTGGCCCATGCCTGGCCCTGCTCCTGCCTGAGGTGCTTGTCCCCCTCTCAAAGGCAGGGCCATAGTGAGAGCCTCTCATTTTGTGTGCCCCTGCCTGATGGATTCATCTTAATGATAGATCACTTGCAGCTTGTAATCAGAGATAATTCTACAGCTTATTGGTTGAGAAAGGGAAAGAAAGGCACAGATTAAAATGGAAAGATGTGCTTCGACTTCTCTTCTTCTTAGGTCATCCAGCATCTTGGTGTCTGTTCTGTTTGTGTATTTGTCCTCCATGGACACAAACTTACAGGTAAGAACTCTAGTAAAAAGAAAAGCATGTCTTACACAGGGCAAAATAAAAATGAATTCATTAGCTGAGAACCAAATGCACAAGGAACATCATTTGGGTGCATTGTGGCTGCATATTTAACTGTGTAGGTAGAAATAATCTAAAAGATCCTAGATCTAGGGAGTTCACAAATCTGCCTACATGGACTTCATGGCAATGTACACTCGTGCAGGTAAGTAAGGTGTTTCAGAGACTGAAGGGAATGGCTCTGTGTGCATAGCATCAGATGTAGGAACAGTGCTTAAGGCATAATAGGTATGTGAATGGTCATTTTGAGTCCATTGATTGTTCCCTCTATTCCTGCTTAAGAAATTGGACATGCAAGAAATTCCCACCTGCATTATATTTGTGTTGTGTTGAAGCCAATATCCTGCAGCAGTTACCAGTGTCACTGAAAAATAGAATAGCACTTGGATAAGTGACAGTCTTGTCACTGCTTGGCTGAAGCAAACATGCTGTCCCAAAGTTACAGCTAAAGCAAAGTAAAATTGGATTAAAATAAGCGAAGAAACCAAGAAATGCCAAGAAATAGACTCTGCTCAGTGACTCCAGAGGTCTGGCTGTCATCTTGTGTTGTTTCCGTGCTCTGGAGTGCCTGTTATCGGTGATTCAGGAAGTGAACTGCTGGGATATGGACAGAACTTAGTGCTGCTGATAAGGCAGTGAAATGATTGAAATGCCTGGTGTAGTGTCAGATAAGATGAAATGCCTGCTTTATCACACGAGCAGAATTCTAGCAAGATCCAGGGAGGCTGTGCAGCTTATTCAGTAAAAGGCTGCAGGCTACCAGGGTGACCACCAGACAAGACAAACAGAATGGGGACTTTATATCAAGAATCTGCCCTGCACAGGTCCCTACGTTTGAGCGTGGGAGGATTTTGTGTTTCAGATTACATAAAGAGATTTACGGTAAGGGACTCCTTGGTGCTTTATCGTGAGCCTGGTTTGAAACTGAAAACTTTCTGGATGGCACAGAATTGGTTTCTGTGCCTTTTGTAATGTGCTCTGTGTGTTTGACATTCTTGGCCAGGTTGTGCAGCCTGCTGGCTTGCAAAACACCTGCCAGCGTCAAGGAGGTGTTTCTGAAATGATGACTGCAAGCTTTGCCTTTGTAAATAAATTTACTTTTCATGGGAGCCTTGGCACTTTAAAACTTCTCTTCTGACTGGAGTATTTGTTGTATAGGATGGCAGACTGACATTCAGGTTATGTGGAGAGCGGTTGTTACTGCTTTTTGCTTTGCTTGTCATGTGTCTGTGAGTTTTGAGAGCGTGGCTCTGTGGGGCAGGCTGACCCTGAGGTGATTTAATGAGCAGCCAAGTTCTGCAAGAGCCCACCTGACCTGTGGTGAAAGTGCAATCACCTTGAGCCGTGGCACTGGGTGCCTCAAAGGGTGCTCTGGGGTAGTCCTGGAAAGCTGTGAGATCACAACCCCACAGAGCAGAGGTCTGAGGAGCAAAGCAAGAGAGCTCTCCCCAAAGCTGAGGCACTGATGGGCAGAGCACAGACCCTGTAAGAGCACAGAGCCGTGGAGACGCCACTGGTGGGAGAGAGAATGGGAATCTGCTTTTCTACCTTTGTAAGCTGCTCATGAAACCCACTGTGTTCTCAGGCTACCTGGGAAGTTCAGTTTCAGTTGCTACTGTGGTAGAAAGTCTAGGAAAGTATTTATTTTCAGCAGCCTGTTTGCATTTACTTCTTGAGCTGCTGAAAATGTCCTTAAGCAACTTTAAAAAGAATTCCATGGATATATAATAATGTTCAAGAAATTTTTTTAAAATAATAATTGTAGGAGTTGCATTTTAAATTAGAATAGATCAGATTGTTTTGGGGTTCTTGGAGCTGTTCTCTTTCAAAATTTTGAAGAAAGGATTTCCTCATGTATTTTGTTCAATAATAGTTGTAACGGCTTTTCTTAAAGATCTTGTATGTGTAATCATATTTGTTTTTTAAAGAGCCAGTGGAGTAAATGAACTAAATCAACAGCAATAAACCAAATTCTGGCTCACTTGAAGAAAGGAAAAATTTTTACTAATTTCAATAAGCAGGATATTGTTCCGAGGTCTTAAATTCCTCTAATGTAACGGCACGTAGTGGATTTAATAGCCAAGAGTACAATATGATTTTTTTTCATCATGTCTTACATAAGAAACAAAGGCTCAGTTGACCAGACACATTTCATATCCCAGCGACTGCATGTTTTGTTGTCTATTTTTGGCAACGTAGCAGAAAAATGTTTTGGTCTATTAATCTGAATATTCAACTGTTCCATACTACTATTCAATTATTCAATACTCAACTGTTGTTCTTGATGAAGAGATAATGATGTGTTTGAATTGTTTGTGTTCAGCTTTTTGTTAAAGGTAATATACAGCCTGAAATACATGCAAGTCTCTCTTGCTTTTTTCTGAAGGAGTGCAAATGAAAGATATTTTCAGGACTACAGAAGGCGGCCCTAGAACCATAAAAACAAATGTCCCAGGGTTTTTTGGACTAGTCATGTCTTGGGGGCAAATAAGTCAGTACTCTGTTATTATATACAGGCAGTTATCCGTCTCCATGGCATTCTGTGGCTTGGCTTGTGCAGATCAGAGTTAGTGTTTTGCAATGAAGACTGTAATGAGATTCAGAATATCTTGTTTCTCTGTAATTGATCTGTTGGGTGACTGAGTAATTCTTTCATATTCATTATTTCAATTTCCTTTTCTGTAAAATTGGTGATAATGACGCTTCTCTTCTGGAAACACATTAAGGTCCACAGGTAAAAGTTATCTTAGATTTAGTTTGATTTATTGGTTTTCCTTGTCCTCAGTGTGCTAACAATCAAAACCAACTTTGTTTTGGATGTCTCGCATTGGATTACATCACTCTGGCCAGTTTACCAAACTCATTATGTTTATCTCTTGGAAAATCGTTCTTTGTTTTGTTCACAAAGCTGGTACTCAAATTCATGGAACATTGCAATGGGAAGGATGCTTTTGGAGGATGGGACCAGCAGAGAACATGTAAGGATGAATAGTCTTGGACCACATGTGCAATTCTTAGTACAGCTGGTGAGAACTGCTCTAATGTGTAAGTTTAATGTTAACCCTAGGGAGAGATCTCTTCTCCCAGTGCCAGCCTACAGGTCAGGTTTGAGCCTGTCCCAGCAGGACCCCGTGGGTGTGTGACAGTTCTGGTGTCAGGGGGGGATCTGTTGTTTGCTTGTTTGTGGGCTGCAGTCTCCTGGTGCAGTACCTGGGATCTGCTGCTGCTGCTCACACAGGTGGCTGGCTCAGCTGACTGGGCTGTTGTGGAAGGACTCATAACCCCAGGCAGCTCTGCAACAGTGCCCTGCATGTTGACTGGAAATCTGTTATTGCCCAGAGGTACAGTGGAGAGGGGAGTTGGTGCTCAAGCAGTAGGATGAGGAATTTTTTTCTCTGTAATTAATTGGACTCAGGAGAGGCAGTGACAGTAGTGTTCTAACATGTGCCTGAAGATCAGGTCACCTGTACTTCCTTCAGCCTTTTCCTTTCTGGAGCTGAACAGCTTTGATGTTCAGCTACATCAATCCTTTTAACCTTAGTGGTGCTGCTGTCTTTCTTCTGACTTGCTGGACCTGATTTATTTTTTATCTTCTTTTAGGACACAGCCACTTAATGAGATATTTGAAGTCACCTAGTCATTCCCATGAGTTAATCTTGATGCTCCTCTCCTCATTCATGTTTGTGATTGGGGGTATGTGTCCCACTTTTTGGGGTTTTTCTGGAGGGACTAACATCTTGCTGCTTTTGTTACTCAGAGGTATTTTTCTGAGTAGTGTGTAGAGTTATTTGGAGCTCCTCAGATGCTGTTGGTTCACATCTGAGCTTTGTGTTCTTGCACTGTGCAACAATTACCTTTCCTTTAATTTCTTTAGACAGTTGTCTCCTGTTTTGTGGAGTTTGTTTGCACTGCAGAGCTGCTGATGGAGATCAGGCCTTGGCACCTGCAGTTCAGGCTCCTCTTTACCTGGGGAGTCACTCCTCTCTCTCCTCAGCAGGGCAGCTCTAGGCTCTGGACAGACCATGAACTGCAGGGCCCAAACAGCTCTCCTGGGGTCCAGATTCTTGGCAGGCTGTGTGCACACTGCTGTGGAAAGCTCACAGACAGGCAGACAGACTGAGAGAAATGAATGGAATTGGTAAACCATTCTGAAGGATTGGGATTTTTAGAAAAATACACGATTGAAAAATTTCTGAGCCTCTCAGTTGTTAACGCTGTCTCCCCAGGTTTTGTGAGAACTCAAGAGGAAGATGTCATGTGCTCCAATTTAAATTTTGCACCATAGTGGTCTGCAGTCTAAATATACTCTACTGAGTATCCTTTCAGACAATTCATATCCCAGAAACTAAAGTAGTAAACTATATATAGTCTCTGACATTACAAACCAGGTTTGTTTTCACTTTCTCCATGGCTGAATTGAGATAGCAGGAGCTAACAGGTCTTCCTGCTGTTGTCTTCTATATTTGTGGCTCACCTTTCACTCTGTCATTGGTGTCCTTGTTTTGTTGTTCGGGCTTGAGCAGTCCATGTGCTTTCTGACCCACCTACATTAGGCATAGTTCTGATTTCAGATCCTGAATGCTTCCCTTCAGATTCTGATTCGTTCCAGCATTGTCACTGCATGCTCACTGATACTGTGTGAGGCTGGGCAGAACTGAAAAGAAATTCCCTTTTTCTGTAAATAACTCTGTTCTGGGTGTTGTCTTGGTGGGTTCCTGTTCCCAGTGTCAGCTGAAGTCCCCAGGAACCCAGTGTGGGAAGCTTTAGGGCTCTGGTTAATTCTCAGCACCCCTTTAGGAACCAGCACAGCTTGATTTGCATCTTCCTTGACCTGTCTTGCTATAAAAAGAAAACAGTTTGCTACACATTTGATGACTGACTGACCTTCTTGTTTCTGGATTTGCTTTATGCAGAATTATCAGGTTTAGGGCCAGAAACCATTGGCACAAGCTACCAGATGGCTGTGGGTCATCCCAGTGCATGAGGCAGTTGTCACCATGGCCAGCAAGCATGGCTTGTTTTGCTAAGGCAGGTAGAAAGCAGCCAGTCATTGCTGTGGGACACTGACCTGGTTTTGGGGCACTTTTATGTGTTTTATGGTCAGTGCAGAACCCACTCTTTACTGGTTTGATTCCAAGTTTAGACAAACTTTGTCAGAATTTTCCAATTCCTCCTTTTGTGGGGGAACAAGAGCATGAGACCCCTGAATTTCACCATTTTCAGGGATATTATATAGGGACTCCTGCCAACTGTAACTTGCTTACCTCTCTGCAGAATATTACATCAGTATTTGCCAGCATCCAGCCCCGTGTTTTAACTCCCCTCCTAATTTCCTACACTGAGATGATCTTGATGTACTGTTACTGGATGTCTGGCTGGCACTGCCCTACTACCCATTAGTGACAAATACTCCTGGTATCAGCTAATATGAAATCCGAACCATTTATATCCTGGATCTTTTATCAGCACTGTTATTTGCTTGCTTTCCCCTGAGTGATTTTGGCTTTCTGGTGCCAGGCCTTGGGGCTGTTTTTGTAGTCTAGTGCTGATAATCAGAGTGTCTGCATTTGCACTACAGCTGTCTCTGCAATGCAGCTGGAGATTAATTGGTCACTGATCTAATAGCAGAATTCCAAAATCAATGATTTATTAGTTTTAATTCAGGAGACTCCTATAAGTGCAGAGAAATATCTGTGTGGTTGAGGAAAATTAATACTCTGGAGTCTGTTGACTGCTGATTTAAGGTAGCAAGGTGGTTCAGAAGCAAAACTTCCTGAGTCCTGATAGAAGCCTTGCAGAGAAGCACTGGGGGGTACTTACTGTTTTGGGAAATGGCTGTACCAAATGTGCCCTGGATTTCTGTTTTTACTAGATATTTGTACTGAGATACTACTAACCTCAGATGGAAAAATGGATGACTGTGCTTAATCATACCACTGGAGCCCTGATTCAAGGCTTCTAATTCACACCCAACTGTTCTTAAGCTATCTGCTTTAGAGAGATAAACTTTAAAAATTGCCTTCTCATTCCTTGATCTGAGAAACTTGATTCCTGTTGTTAATTGCTTTCTGCAATTCCACTGGCATGTGGTATAATGTTCCTTTAGGGAAGCTTTTCTGTAGATCAAATTCTTTTGTTTGTTTCCTGATAAAAACCATTGTAAGTTTAGCTGGAGATGTTTGTCACAGCTGAGATTGATGCAGCAATTTCTCTGCTTTTTGCCAGCAATAGAAACATTCACGTGAAGGACTGCAAGTGGCTTCTGTGTGAGCTTTGATTACTGAGAGGAGTTTGGAAAACCACTGCATTTTGTACACAAACTCTTTTATTCTGAATCTTTTTCAAAGCAGTTTGTGTCAAGGCTAAGCCAGAACTGATGGTTATTCCCCTGTTTGTGAATGATGTCAAAGCAAAATATCAGAGATCTAAATCAGCAGGTGAATACAGCACATAACAGACTTCATTATAGGGCATGTAAGTATTTACTTGATCTAAAATTTTGTTAACATGCTGTTTTGGATTTTAGTGAGAAATAGCAATGTCAAAGAGTTCTTACTTAAAAATTCCCCCCTCTTTTAAGTTCCTGTAAAGACCATTATTAGCCAGGAGCAGTGAATACAGTGCTTGGTGTTTGTTGTACCACAGCCAGGAGCTGTCAGGTGGGAATGTGAGTGAGAGAAAAAAATCAGGAGCTGAGACTCCAGCTTACACAAGGCCTCAGATGGTGGCAGGAGCTGCTTTTGTAAACTCCACCTGGCAGGAGTTACCAGGGGTGTGTGGCAGTAGCCAAGGGATGCTGGAGTCCAGCTGGATGGTTTTGGAGGCTGCCTCTTGCAAGGCTGCCTGTGAACACTTCTGTCACTTCATTCCAGTGCAATCCAGCAGGATTTGAGGGGCTTGTGTGTTTTACCTGTCAAAGACCTAAACCACTGCAATGTAAAATTGTGCTCAAGGTGATCATATCTCAGTGGGTATCCATGGAGGGCAGAAGTGGAGCTGGAGGATGGAGTTCTTGCCTTTCAACCTTGGGAATGTAAGTGGAGAAGCAAAGAAAATAGTATGGTGTATTCTTACAACAATTGTCAGTCATGGTGGTGAGAAAGGTGAAGTTGGAAATGATGGTTACAAATTAACAAGTTAATACAGCTCTGAGTGTGCATTTTTGTTGTATCTTTTCAGACTTGAAGCTAAAAAGATCTTCTGAAGTAGGAAGGGAGCAGAAGTGCAGAAAGCGCAGTGCAGTTAGGGGATTTGCATCTTCTCAAACAAAAGCATGTTGCTGGCAAAGTAGAGGCTTTTCTGAGGGATTTGATTTGAAGCCAGTCAAATTTCAAGTCAGCAAGAACAATTGTGCTGGTTTTAATGTGTTTTGGAGCAAACTCGGGATTATGTAAGTTTGTTTTTCAGAAAAGTTGACTGTCTAGAAATAACCCTTTCTTATGCAACAGGTCAGTTCCCTGTATGTGTATCTTGAGAACCCTATGTCATCACTTCAGTGAGGAGAATTTGCTTTTATTGATTTATTCCTGCTGGCATTACTGCACAGCCAGGGCTGCTCTTCTGTTGTGGCAGAACGCTACTGACATACATTACTCATACCTGAGCAGACTGCCATTGACACAAGAGCTTTTGGCAGGTGTCAAGTGGGCCTCAGGGCTCTCTGCTGAGCTCCAGTAGCCCTGAGAGAGCATCTTGTAAATAAGAGGCTTCTTGAATCTGAGGGAAGCTTTTGTGGCTGACCCTTAAAATCAGCAGGCTTTATGAGGAACTGACTGCATTAGATATAAACCCAGTGAAATTCAGGGCAAGCAGGAAGGACATGTCTTTTTTGTTCAGTCTCCAGAGGAGAGGTCTTTGTTGGAGGGTGTGGAGGAGTGGGAAGGTGAATCTTTACCATCACACCAGGGAAACATTCTCAGTTACCACTCTGCTCCAAGTCAGTTAAATAGTTTAATAGCTGCTTAAAAAGAAAATAAATTGAAAG
Organism: Phainopepla nitens; assembly: GCA_013400175.1. Lineage (NCBI taxonomy): Eukaryota > Metazoa > Chordata > Aves > Passeriformes > Bombycillidae > Phainopepla > Phainopepla nitens. The sequence goes on from VXBQ01000051.1 coordinate 39,288, forward strand.
GATGAAAATTCCAAGTAGTGAGCTTTTAAATGTAGTTTCTGTGAGTAACAGAACTTGGCAGTGAGAAGAAGCTCTGGGGTCAACTGAGTGGACGTGGATAGACAGCAGGTGCCCTGTTGGCCTCCTGAGAGGCAGTCACCTGGTGGAAGGACTGTGGGCAAATGGTAAACAGTGTTATCTAGAAATCTCATCACTTTGATGTAAATGAAATGTCATAATTGATCTGTTCAGCTCTCTGCTGTCAGCTGCCTGACTGAGATGCATTACAGTAGTGCACATGATATTGGAGTCAGTAACCTATCCTTAGCTGTGCTGCTGCCTGGGGACATCCTTAGATTCAGTTGTCTGAAAAATAATGAAATGCAAGTGGGGAAGGAAGTCAGGACTTGCAAGGGCATTTCCTAATTGACTGTATTAGCAGTTTTCTCTCATTAAATGCACAGAAACCCCAAGTTTCCATAGTGATTGTTAAGGCTGAGTGTGGCTGGCACCACAGTCATGTTGTGACTGAGACAATATTGAGTTGTCCTTGCCAGGGTCACTTGGGGATACCAGCAGTGTTCCACAGGTCCTTTTACTGGGCAGGTGGATTTCAACCAACAGTGATGTGAGTGATACATTAAATGTGGGGTTCTCGGCCTTCTAAGGTGGTGCAGTTCCCAGGATGATCTGGTCCCAGCAGGAAAGCCAGCCATTGGACTAGGTGGATTTATCCAGGCTGTATGGCATGCCTTGCCTGGGGAAGTTATTCCTCTGAATTAGAGCCAATGCCTCCTTTGTGCTTGTTAGAATTGGTCTGTTGCTGCACCATTACCCTGTGGGTATAATAACTTTACCTTCCATGCTGTTAATGAGAAACTAGGTGTAGTATTTCAACAATTTAGGTACCCTAAAAAGGTTCAGTTACCCTTTCATTTGCTGAGGAGAAAAGTAGGAAATGATGTTAATGAGCTGCAGCAGTTAGATGTAGATTAAGTAGATTTTCATTATAACTTGTAAAAAACTTGACATCTGGTTTCTAAATATGTAAAAGATATCTGTAAAAAAAAACTTTTTTTTTTTTCCTGAGCAGTGTTTATTAGATGTAGCCAGACTGCTTTGAGCTTATTTGCTTTGGTTTTTCCTTTTGTAATCTCTTGATGTTTTGCCACATTGAGTTCTCCATCTCCTTAGAACTCTGTTGCACTGCAAACTTTTCCCAAGCTTCAAGTTCTGTACTAAGCTTTGGCTTTTTATAGGCCATATAAAAAGATATTTTTTTATTTTCTTATGTATTGTCAGCCATCTCTGGTTTTACAATGTTGGAAGCAATGCAACAATCTAATGAGATGATCTGTTTGAGCAGCTGGTTTTAACCTCTGTGACATTTCTTGTTTAGGGTATCAGTCTCTGCTGTCACTGCACACATGGTGTAGATTTTTTTTAATGTTTTATTTTTTATTCACCCCATCTTTGAGGATTTTTTCCTTCCTTTGGGTCAGACCTGGCAAGGAGTAATTGTAACTAAACTGCCATAAGATAGATTTTCTGTGTTGAATCTGAATTTTTCTCTTGTTTTCTGACATTTCTCTCTCACAATTGGGAGAGTGTGTGTGAGGTGTGAGCCAAAGAGGAATAAACTCTTCTGCCCCTTGAGAATTGAAGTCTTTGACATCACTGGTTCAAGGTCACTTGGAGTTCTGTTTCTCCAGCATGTGTGTTCCTTTTCTCTGCATTCCTGAGATGCCTGATACCTTGGAGGTGTTTTAAAGGGATCAGAGAAGTTCATTTCAGTCCAGCAGACAATGGAATCAAGGCAGTTGCCTGCATGCTCCAGATCCCTGTGCTCATTTTTTGTTACCTGGAAGAAATGAGCAGGAGCCCACAGGAGACCAATTGTCATCAGAAACTCTGTTCAAGTTACATCCAGACAAGGACGGAGTCTTGTGGGTCACAGTTTTGGCAATGCCAGCAGGGGTGACTGAACATAACTCTGCTCTCTGCAGAAACCCTGCAGCATTCCCTGGTATTTGTTGTTCATACAACCCTCTCTAAAATTCAGGGGCTGAAGATGAAGCACCCTGTGCTATCTAAGTGCGAAATGTCATTGTAAGCAAGAGCTCCTCACAAAGAAAAGGTGAGATTGATAGGCTGTGACACCTGTCACAACAGCTGTGCTTCTTTGTGGTGTTGAGCATTTTAGGATTTTTCCTTTTTATTTTGGTAACTATTGAAAGGCTTGGGACTGGCAATGGAAGTAAATGCTATCTGCAGGCTGGTCAAGCAAGATCTGAACACTAGGCACTGAATCAATGTTCTGAACAACAATTGCTTGCTTTTGTAATTCAAAGCAAAAGGAATAAAAGGGTTTTTGCCAGTATTTGGGCATATTATCATCCTGAAGGCAAGAAAAACTGTTAGACTTGCCAGAGCCATTTTTTCTGTTTGTGTGTTTGCCAGCAGTGTAAAATGAGAGAAAGTGGAGGAGAAAATGAAAACAATAAAAAAAGCTGACCTTAACTTTGTGACAGGTATTTAAAACTTTTTACTTTGGTCCATATGAGGTTTCCTTTTCTGTCCTTCATCCCATCTGTAATTTTGCACTTGTTTATGGATGCACAGTTTGATGTAAGTTGTATTATAAGTCAAACAGCTGTATATGAGTAGGAGGCAGTTATAGCTGTATCTTCCCTGTTCCTCAGACAACACTGTCAGGGAATATTTGCTCCATATTTTTAGCAAGAATTCTCTGTAGAGCATAATCTCAAACATCTCTCAGTGCACTGTGTGAGCAGTTGGGTGGTGAAATCTGTTCCATGTAGCTGGAATACACAGTGCACGTGGCTGAATGCAGAGGAGAAAGGGATGGGATTATATTTTTTTTAAGCCCCACTTCTTGCTTTACACAGCATTTACCACAGTCCATTGCACATGAGGAGGATTAAATCAGCAATTACATGAATAATAACACTAGATAATAGCTGGGCAGCATTCATGCTTTTTGCTCTCTGTTGTTAAAATACTAAGATGGCAGTTCCAGGTTTTGCAGGACTCCTGTTTGCCCCCAAGCACACCCAGAGGCCAGTTGTGCTCCCTGGTTGTACTTGCATTGTTTCCTGGCCATGTGCTGTGCCTGCAAAAGCACACTGGTGGTGGCAACTTGAGTTCTGAGTGTGCAGTTGGGGATGACTTTCTGTGGCTAAGCTTTCTTGTTGTAGAATTTGCTATAAGCTGACTGACTTTAAATACAACACTCTAATGGCTCTACCACTTTCTGCTTGTTCCTAACAGGACAACATTCAGCAGGTACTCTTGATTTAGTGAATTATGTTGGTTGTTTTTATCTTTTGTGAGCAAGCATGTTCGTGGGCTTGAAAGAATTAATTACTTGGAGGCATTTGGCTAAAAAGTCCTGATTCTTTAAGTGCAGTAGTAGAGTTGCAAGGTGTTTATTGCCCATGTCCTCAACCTTCAAGACAGAGCTGTATATTTTACTGTGTTTTATTGGATATAAAAAAATTTACACCATTCAATCCCAGACCACTGTGAGAACACCAGTGACTTTAAAATGCCTTTTTGGTCAGGAGAACTGATGTGGCACAAAGTGCCAAGGTTTTCTTCTAAAGTTGTTGCTTGGTATTCAAACTCTTCTGTGAAGGTGATGAACAGTCCAAGTCTCACAGCTTTGGCTGTGTTTGGTAAAGCTGGTTATTGGCCTCTAAACGTCACAGAACCACCAGGCTGGCTATAATTATATGATGGCCTTGGTAGATATAATACTTTTTTAAACTGTAAATAAAAATTCTTGTCTTACAGAAGTGGAAAGGACTCAACATTGTCTTCAGAGGGTAACTTTAATGCTGCTACAACTCTGTGGGAAGGGTTTTAATGTCTAGAATGTCCTATGTTACACAGGAAATTCACTTGAGGAGTGACGTTTTCTTTCCATATGCCCTTTACAAAAAATGAGGAAGAGGCTGGAGGCAGTGGGGTGCTGAGGATCCCAAGGGATGGCTTTGCTGTGCTGCCATTGTTTCTCCTCCCTGCTCCACACCCAGCAGTGCAAAGGGACCTGGGAGAACCAGACACGGCCGTGTGACAGTGTCACATCTGGCATGGGACAAACTGCTCTCTCTTGATGCCACAGTTCATCCTCTGTGGCGGAGAACTGACTCCCCTTCTGTGTGGTATTGTGAGGGTGCATTCATTAATGTTTCTAAAGCATTCAGAGCAGTGGCAGTAGAGCCTGTGCAGTGTGAAGTGATTCTGTCTGTTCTCTAGTGACTGTAATTTGTATAGAAGATATGCTGTGATGCAGAAGTGGAAAGCAAGTCAATAACAAATCCTGTAAGATTTATGATTTAATAATTTCATTGCTAATAGACTAATTCTGCTGTGCCTTCATTATGATTTTTTTTTTTACTTGGTTCATTTTTATAACCTGGGAGAAAGATGTAATTTTAGAAGTTTCAGTTGACAAAGACATGCTGGTGCTAGATACGTATTTCAGATCATTGTCATTGTACTCTATTTTTAAATTCAAGTGCCAGCCAACTGAAAGAGCACCCTGTGTCTATGCTGGGTGTTCTGCATCCGTGCTACAAAGCTGACTTCTTCCAAGCTTCAGCACAAGGCCAGCCAATTTATTTTTATATTTTTTCCTGTTTAATGAAGGGAAATGTTCTAGCACCTTTTCATTATCACAGAACTAAAACTGGTCATGAAAACAATCTCCCTCCCTCCAGAGCCCTGCTCAGGCATTGGCCATTGTTAAGATGCTTGCCTATCAACAGCCACTCGAGAAAGAATTTTAAATGGTTTCCTGACGTCAAGGAGGCACAAGAAAACATAGTCGGGTGCCAAATTGCCTCCATCATTGAAAGCACACAGTAAGAAATAGATAACACAGAAATAAATCTTTTGTGCAGTAGCTATCTCATGATATGCTCTAGCGACTCCAGTAAGTGAGCGTGTCTGCTATAGGAACAGCTGAAGAAGATGAACTTTCAGAGCCTCATTTTCTAATTTATGATTAATGAAAAGGCAGCCTAATCTGTCTGACTTCCTGCTGTCTGGACACAATGTCTGCGGGGAGCTTGGACCTCGCAGAGGGAAACGCCCTGACAAAGTTTCAGCCTACAAAAATGAACAGTTTCACTACAGTGGACAAAAAACTGTATCTCTTGAATGAAAAGATGGACAAACTGTTGCATTTCCAAGAAGACCTGACAGGCAAACTGCAGCGAGTTGGCAGAGGCATTGCTGATGCAGAAAATGGCATGAACAAGCTCCCAGTATCCCGAGCAGCTCCCGATGGCACGGATGCAGAGCAGAAAGGCCTGGAGGCACCGGACAGTGCTGCCCAGGCTGACGTCCAGAGCATGTGCTCAGAAGTGTTGAATTTGATGAAAGCTGCCCAGCTAGATGCCTCCAAGCATAAGGAGAGGCTGGCAAAGATAGAGAAAAGGGTTGATACCCTGGATAAAGTTATTACATTTGTGGGAGAAGTATTAAAAAATTCCAAAGTAGTGGATTTCATTCTCAAAGGCATTGTGCCCTGGAAGAAGGGAAGTCTGCTGGAAATCCCTGTTGAGGTTGGTTTAGTTTTACTGTTCTTCATTTCACTTCATGACATAGCAGGGCTTTAGGCTCTCCTGACAACCTCTTGCATGGTGTTGAATTCAAGTCTTCCTTTCTGTGTTGCTGGTACAGGTTACTGCTGGAACCTTTGAATTGCAGGGCTCTTAGGGCAGGGAGTAAGCTCAAAACAGGGCCTGAGGTTCCTGAAGGATGCTGGGCAGTCCTGTAATGGCTATGAGAAGGAGATTGCTACTGGAAAGGAAAATTCAGCTTCTACCAGTGCTCAAAGCTCAGTAATGTCACCCAAATTTGTGACTGAATTGAGGCCCCAGTGAAAAGTATAAGTAACATACTAGAAGCTTTTGGGGTTTTTTTTGAGAGAAGCTTCTATTTCCTTGTTCATTCACAAATTCTGAACACAGCATCAGTTCCTGAAACTTGTGCTGATTTATGGTCATGTTACTGAGCAGATTTACATCTCCTTAGACATCTTAATTGTCTTTAGCTACGTTTTGTGATACAGCTGTGACTTCATCAACTCCATTGACATTGTTGACTCCTGAAATCCAGTAGTTCTTGTGTTTGCAAGTTCCCGGACATCAGTTCCCAAGCATTTCTTAATTGTTGAGGACAGTGAACGAGGAACAGTCAAAACCAGTACTTAGTTGATATAGTGATTTAAAATAGATCAGACTTGTTTTTTAGAAGTTACAGGCATCTGGAATTAGATCTAGATAATGGGAGTTTCCATTTTTCACTATGGCTTCTACCCCACCATGGGGACGAAGGAGAGGAAAACTGCAAGAGCTAGAATATCTTTACATACACAGAGGTTTGGAATGAATAGACATGTGATTACAGTAAGGAGAATTTAGCTCAAATGAAAATGTCCATTTGTATCTTAATCCAAATGTTTTTCACCTAAACTGTAAAATGTTTTGATGGGAAGGTTCCTTTTAGAAGAACAGGGCAGTGCTTGATGGCAGTGTACCTTTCCAGGCTTTCGGTGCTTTCCAGGTCTCCCTTTTTTAAGTGCCAGAGGCTGACAAGAGAGCTGGTCTGTTAGGAGCCAGAGTAATTTATAAAATGCTTCCATTAGTGTTGGAAACAATAAATCATGCATTGGTTATCAACCATAAATCTGAGCAGAGATAAAGCTCGTACTTGCAGTTCCAACTTCAGTTCTACAGGTTTTTGGAGAAATGGGAAAGTCTGATGTATTTTGGGTAAGACTGTGTTATTACAGTTGCTGCCTGCTGTCACTGCAAAATGCCTGGAGACAGATACTGTCCTTTGCTTGGTTTTGTGGATAGGCAGATAGAGACTGAGGTGAAATGACCTGCTGGTGACAGCCTGGTGGACTGGGAGGGTGTGGAGGTCTGTGTCCCAGGCTCCAACCTGTGCCTTGCTTGGGGAACACTCGGGGTCTAGTGGGCGAGCAGCTTTATGGCAAACTCCAGGTTTGCAATATGACCATCACTGTCCTCCTTTGTTTCTGGTCATGAACACTTTCTGAAATTGGAGCATGAGATCAGTTATAAGACTTTAAGATAAGTCTGTGCCTTGATCACAGACTGCAGAGTGATATCTGAACTAGGCTCGAATTAGTGAGGCTGTGTGTGAACGTGAGCTGGCTGGGAAATGGGGAGCACAGCACAGGTGAACGTAAGAACAAATTACCTTGTGCTGAGCCGTGGGCTAACTTGGGTCTGGTTTTGCAGCCTGTTGTGTGATAGCAGCACAGACATGTCCAAAGAGCTGCACAGGTGCAGGGGGAGCACAGAAAAAGCCCTTGCTGCCTGCTCGTTCCTGTTTTTCAGCCTTTGCTGTTTGTACCAGGGCTCTGCTTATCACGGGCTGGCTCGGGATGGGCTGGGAGAGGGGACGCCGTGTTTGCATTTCTGGCTGAAGCTGTTTGTTGACAGCATTCCGGGGATGCCTTGGGAATTATTATGGAAGAAGTTTTGTGGGGTTGGAATCAACAAAAGACAATGAATTGAGCTTCCTAGGTTCCAAACTTTTAACTTCTTACTTAAAAACTAGAAAAAAAGCACCAGCATTAAACTGTCACTTACCCAAGGCTTTCTTTGCATGTAGGATTGTGCCAGAATAATGTTCACCCTGGTCATTGTTGCAGGTTTGCTTAGAGCTGTAATAAAAAGGGTAATGATTTTTTCCTACTTTTACTCTTTGGGTGTTTTGTTTTTTTGGGAATGGGGAGGTGGGGAGGCTCTGTTCAGTCTGTAGGGTTGGTGCATGAAATCCTTAACTGCCTTTACTAACAGGTGCAGGGCTGATGTGCAGCTGTCTTGTCATCAGTTACCTGCAGAAATACTTTACATGTTGCTTATTTGCCTGTACAAATCAGGATAGGAGGCTAGATCATCACTAGATTTTTAACTATATGCCAACCACAGGAAATGTTATGCCTTTTCCAATTTTTGTAGTAATGCTTTTTGCTACATAGAGGTCAGTTGTAATTTGATTTCACATGTATTGCTGTGTGAAGTCTTTAGTGGTCCTGTTACAAAATATCCTTCCTCTCAAATTAACTTGGGGAAAAACCCTGGTTAAAGATGAAAATCTGGTTCTGGTTTCAATCATTCTAAAGGTGACATGTGAGATGTCAACAAGAGTTGACATAAAACTAGAGGTTCTTTTTTTGGAATCACCTCTTATCAGGTCAAATAATGAATTTTTAGATATCTTGAGACAAATGTGTTTTGACAAATATATTCAGAAACATTACTTTTCATTCTGTTACCAGCCAAAAAGCAACAGAAATACAGTGTAATTTGCTTTTCTACTGTCTCATGTTTCACATGTCATACTTTTTAATCAATGTGAGTAAAGATGACAGGAGGCAAAAACCCCAACAGTGAAAATTTTGGAAAGCAGTGAGCTAATGTATTAATCTGTTATGTTGTTCTAAAAGGATGTGTGCCTGCAAAGGCAGGCAGAGATTGGAAGAAGGAAATAAACACAGCACTGACTAATCATTCAGAAGAGGTGTAACTGTCCATTTTACAGAGTCTGAATGCCCATAGAGTTGCAGGAACCTAGTGGGAAGTAGACACTCTTGGCTGTGACTGTAATTTCTGTGTTCCCCTGTCATTTTTAGGCCAAAGATAAGTCTGAAGAGAGTGGTGCAAAACCTAAGCATGTGCTTAGTAACAGAGGAACCCAGACTGAAAGCAAGAAGCCTCTGGAAGGTATGTATCACTCCAGGCATGCTACAAGCTTTGACTCTAGAATGCAGCAGACAAACTGGAAATTAATAGCCTGCTATGTCCCACTACCTGAATTACTCAAATGTAACTGAGTAACTTTGCCCCTTGGTACTGAGAAAATAAAATTGTTCTCACTGCCTTCACAAGATGATTTATCCCCAGGATCAAGCACCACAAGAAGCTAGAAGATAAAGAAATTAAAAGGTGCACCTTTGTTTAGCTGAAGAGCTGGGTTTTTTTGAGTTGAGTTTCAGTGAGCTGAATTCAGAGAGCGGAGCTTGTTTGGAGATACTGTGAAGATAGTGGCCCTACCACATAGCAAACCTAATAAGTTCTTTTCCATTAATACATCTGAAGCAGCCCTCCCTCTTCCCCCTCTCTGGAAAAGGGATGTGTTGACACTGGGAATATCTTTTTTTGATCAGCAAGCTTCATTGGCATGTCAAGGCCAGATTCCTATTTAGGGTGTATCTGTCAGGACGTTGCCCTCTTGCATCCATTGTTAATGCCTGTGGAGTTGCAGCAGGGGTGAACATGATGTTGAGCAGGCCCTGTCATGCTGTTGTCTTCACAACTTCTCAGTGAATCCTTTGCCTTATGGGCAATCCCCTTTTTAGCTTCACTGCTTTGGAAGTGACAAACACAAAGCAAATTGTCACAATTCTGACTCAAAAGTGAGATGGGGTCATGAGCAAACCTTGGTTGCTGGTGATCTGGGCATGCTGAATGTTAATAACCACAGCCATTGTCATGGGAAGGCAATGAAGAACCTTTTTCTCCTCTTGTGGAAACTGCAAGTGGGTGCTGTCTCACACCTCAGTGTCCCTTGGAGCCTTGCTGGGTGTGTCTCTACCCCTCTAACTGGGGAGAAGGGTGTGTTGGGATCAGGAGGGTCCTGCAGGATCTGCTGTGCTTTAAACTACCTGTTATATTTGCCCACAAAGTGATTTCAGATTTTGGATAAAGTCAACTTGAGCCTTGCTGGTTTTTTGTTTGCTTTAAGGAATCAAAGTTGAATCTGTGGCACTGCTGGAAAGCCACCAGAGCAGGTAAATCTCTGGTTTTAAGCCATGGGCATTAGTAGTGTCTTGAGCCTGATGGTGTAAGGATTTTAAACCTTTTGGGGGATTCTTGCTATCTTTTCAGGTGTAACTCTGTAGATTATTTTAAGATGTGTGTTGCTTTATTCCTTCTCTATTTTGCCATCATTTTTGCCAAGTTTATTAATGGATTATTTTATTCAGAGACAAAAAGCGTGAAAAAGCTGGATGGAGCATGTGAGAAGGTGAACACTCCCAGTGCTGTAGCCCATAAATCTGACTCCAAACCCCAGCTTAAAGACAGGACAGCACAGCAGCAAGGGGTAGAGGGTGCTGGCAAAACACAGAGCTCTAAGAGCTGTCCACAGCAAAAGGACATCGACGTCAAAGCTTTGAATCAACACAATGGTCTTGCCTTCGTACATCAAGATCATGCAGGCAACCAAGGTGCTCCTGCTAAAGCACAGAACGTGGACAGAGCCCCAGGCCTTGATGAGTGCCACAGGCAGCTTGTTCATCAGAAACCTGGGAGGAAGGAAAACAAAGCTCCAGCCCCGAGTGCGGCATCCCGGGAAGCTGTGCCCTCCACATCCCGGGCTATATCTGACACGGGGTGTGAAGTGACACATACCAGGTAATGGCCTTGGGAGCTTTCTGTGTGACTGCAACCTCTTCATGTGTTAGCAGGGAGAAAAGGAGAGCCAGCCCATGAAAGGAGGCAGCTCCTGTGTGATGGGATAGGAGGGGAGAGACCTTACAAGGGTTAAGGCTCAGAACCTGTGTAAGGTTCTGTGCAGCCCAGGGGTCAGGTGGCAGGGAGGGGTTTGAGGTATCAGCACTTCGGTGTGCTGACACAGAAAGGTGACCACCGCAGAGGAGCTCAAGTAGTTATAAACCACTCACTCCCTCCCTCCCAGCTCATTGGTTTCTATAGCCATGGGGGTGAAAGGAATTTGAGATATTTATTAGCGTATGACAAAACCAAAGAACTTGTACTTGTCCTCAGTGATTTCAGTGTCTTGGTCACCTAAAGATTGTTCATTTATTCACCTCTATCAGGCTAGTATTTTCCTCATATAGGTGTTTCATAGTCCATTTTCCTTCACATTATTTATCTAGAATTTTATTTTAATCCCATTTATTTAAAATTTAAATAGTCCACACAACAGAAAACAACAAAACCCCAGCCAAAAGACCCCTACCAACTAAACCCCAACAAATGGAACTTCTGTGGCAGATTTTAACTGCCAATATCTTCTCTGTCTAGGTGGGTGGCTGTAAAGTGGTTTATATATGTGTGTGTGTGGGAGGGTGATAGACACTCATCCATCCACACCCACAAATGTATGTATGACTTTGGGTGGGGAATCTCTCCATTGTCCATGTGTAAAATTTGGTGTCTGAGCCCCAGATTTTGGTTTGGGCATGAGGGAGGCTAGCAGGTAACTGGAAGGCAGAAGATGGAGGAAAACCCAGGGGCAGCTGCAGCCCAGGGCATTGTCATGGTCTGGAGCGTGAAGTCACATGAGGGTGGCAAACGCCTCTCTGAAATGGATGCAACTTTTAATGAAGTTTGTAAGCCCACACAGAAGTGTCAAGGGAACATTGTGTTCCCCAGCTTGGAGAAATGCCCGAGAGTGCCCCTGAGTCCAGGCTTGTCTAGATAGCAGAGGAAGTGTTTGCTCAGAGCTGGCTTCAGCTGCTCTCACAGCTCACACCAGAGCAGCTTAGATCCACAGCACAGCACCAGCGTGTTAAAGGTGCAGAAAACGAGACATTTCAGACTCTTGTTTTACAAAAGCAGAAACATTTTCTAACACCTTTTGTAATGAGGTTGCTCCTCTGAAAGAGGCAATAACCTTTGTGAAAATTAGGTACGTTCTCTCCCAGACATCAGAAAGCGTTTTCATTTGCCATTGTATAAAATCTACTTTACAACTTCACAAGTTTTGAATTCAGCCTCGGTAAAACAGACTGCTCATGTCAGTTGGAGCAGTAACAGTTGACTCAAACATTATCACATAAATGTCTTTGATGGAGTTTAGGAGCAGAGAATTGACTTTAACCTGTGTTTTTAGGCAGCACAAGAGGGGAAAAAAAATCATTAAATTTTCCAGTAGTTAAAATGCCAAGGAAAATAGTGTTGATGGAATGAGAGAGTTTATCAAAGTTAGATTTTTAAGAGAAAGCTGTGAAAAGAATGCTATCTCATCAGAAGACCCAAACACAGATGGCTGAGTGTGCAGGTCAGCCAGCTGGAAGAGGATACAAACCATCAGATTTGAGCAGCCATCCATTTAGATAATCAGCCTGTAATTTGTGGAGGCAATCACTATCCTCCCTCTGCCCAGATGAGTGGTGTTTTATTAGAGCAACTGTAATAATTGCAAAAAGTGGGTAAGATTTCAAATGTGGAATTAACTCTTTGCAGGGTGAGACATTTTTTTTTCAGCAGAAGGGCAGACATGTAGAGAGATGAGGACATAGAAAAAGAATCAGCATGCTTTTTGGTGCTCTCCCCTTAGTGTTCATGAATCTTTCCCAGCAAGATTGGTACAGTTAGGTTGTATCAATACTACAGAAATTTATGGATTTGGAAACTTACAGATTTTTCTTCCCCCACAAAGTTTCAAAACCAGATGGCCCACTTGCATCAATATCAAATGTCTCCTGTTTGTTCTGCAGGATATCTATCAGTGTACATATGACTGACATGAAAGAAAAGACTGAGGTGGCCAAGGGGGGGAATGTAAGTGACAGCAGAGGTAAAAGTTCCAAAGTAAAATCCACACCAGCAGACTTGAAAGGAATCAAACAGCTGCCTGACAAATTAAAACTTCAACAGAATCCTAAAAACATCAGCTCCAAGCCAAATTCAGAAATTAAAGGGGACAATAAGCAAAATGAACTTGCACCTCAAACAGGGAAGCATCAGCCATTCCTGAGCAAGCCCAAACCAGGGGAAAAAGCTGAAGAGAAATCAGAATTAAAATGCAAGCCCATAATCTCACAGAACACCTCTGCAAAGGAGCCTGTGAAAGATGCAGGGGTAGAAGTGAAAATCCATCAAGAAACAGCAAAAGCAGAAAAATCCCCAACAGATACCAAGTCAGAGAGAAGAGAATCTGAGGCTGCAGGGGGAAGCAGACACGATGCTCAGCAGTGTACAGCAGAGGCACCAGAGAAGACCAAGCCTTTGGAAGCTGGCAGAGCCCTTCCCAGTCAAGGAGAAATCATTGGTAAGTTGCTCACAGTTACTCTTGGAATTTGTACATTGAGGATTTTGTGCTGTTCCTGCCTGTTGTATAGACAATAAGAGCAGGAGCAGTGCTCAGTAGAACACTCATGTGTTACACTTCAAGGGCGTTTTGCATTGGGTACCTTTGACTATGTGAATGACAACTCACAGATTCTTTTAATAGTAAATTCCCTTTTAAAGTGTGTTTTGGGAAAAAAAAATTAAAATAAAATAGCATGAAGTGTATGTGTGAAGAGAAGAACGAGAATTTTGAAAAAAAATCCATTTTCTTTAGATGAAGCATTTGTTCCTTCAGATAGAGCATGCAAACCAGGCACACTTTAGCAACTATGGACTGGAGATTCAGAGCACAGAAAAGTACTGCAGGAAATGTTTCTTGATGTGGCCTGTTGGGTTTTTGGCCATGGATCCCTTGGTTTCTCAGGGAACACTTGGTAGCTCTGTCTCAGGGAATGCTCTCTCCTGGCAGCACGTTTGTGTGTGTGTGTTCCAGACTGTACAGACAGGGGCAGATGACCTGACTGCTCTGGTGTTCTGAGCAGGGGCTGCAGATGAGTGGAATACTTGTTAAATTGCAGCCTGAGATACCTGGACATTAATTATAAAATTACTTTCAATGGGAGACATTAAAAAAATGGGTTTAATGAAGCTTTACCCTAGAAAACCTTGGACATTAAGTGATCACAGTTAACTAATTTAGCTTGCCACAAACTCACTAAGCTTAATAGTTGTAATGGTAATAATTGCAGCTTTAATTTGGAAATTTTCTGAAAAATTCTTGCTGCTAAGAGGAACCTCATGATTTTATTAATTACTGTCTTCATTCCTCAGTGCTGTGTATTTTTGGTGGTTTTTCTGGCTGCCACGTAACAATTAAAAGATGATAACTGTAATTTTTTTAAAACTTTCAGGTAATATTTTCTGGTGGCTCTTCCTGTTAATGCATAAACTAAGATGTTGGTCTCCTAAAGGTGTCCAGTGGGTTTTACTCTGTTAAAAAAAAACAGAGCAGAGATTCAGGAGGTGGGATCCTGATCTCAGTTCTGTATTCCTTGTCTGTAAAAGGGATTTAGCAGTGAAAGCCCCTCGCATCCTGTGGGGTGAAATCTGCAGTGTGAGGAGGGGAAGCAGGGCAGTGATGTGTGCAGAAAGGTCAGTGAGCAGCCTGTCTCCCCTGCAGATGACAGCCCCTCTCCTCCAGCTCCCTTCGAGCACCGCATCGTGAGTGTCAAGCAGGCAGAGGTGACCACGAGCTACTCCGTGTGCCGTCACGAGGTGCTGGGGGGGTAAGTGTGGCTGTCCCCGTGCTGTGCTGGGCTCCCTGGGGACTGCAGGGAGCTGCAGAGCCCTGCAGCTGGCCCCGGGGCTGTGTAGGAGGGACGGGCAAGCTCTGCAGCCAGAGGGAGTGGGTTCATCCTGGAGCCCTTTGGGTGGTAACAAGGGTGTCCCTTAGATGGCTGGTTTCTGCCCCAGCCCCATTTTCAGGTGCCTGACTGCCATCCTGGTGACTTTTCCTTCATTCCTGGCCTCAGTGTTGTGAGAAGAACCTGTACCCTTAAGGCAGACAGATTCAGAGCTTTTGGAAAGTCAACAAAGCCCATTAGGTCAGGCAGCTTCCAAAATCCTTTTTTCCTTTGCGTGCTGAGCTGCACATTAAAGAAAACTAAGGAAGAGTTATAATTACTTTGACCTTACGTTTAGTTTTCACTCATAGGAAGTCTGCAGCTGCTTCAGCTTTTGTATTCCTGTATCCTTACTTATGTGACAAGAAGGCTTGATTTACACATTGATCCACATACAAATATGGCTTAATAAGTATAAGCAATGTGATGCAACAGCAGGGAAGATGGTGTTTAGGAATCATCCCCAGGGGCATTAACATATCTGCGTGACATGGGGCAGAATTTACAGCACGCCAGAAATGCAGGCTGTGGAGTGGCTACAGTTACTGGTCTTATGGTCATTTAAAAAGTTCTGAGATCAGGACAGAAATATCCTTGTTAATATACCCACTAACACATCCCTGAAGGACAGCGAGGGGGTCCAGTTACAGAAGGGAGCCAGAGCGTGGCCAGGCCATCATACCTCAGCAGGACCAACTGGGCTTAATATTTTAATGTAAGCACAGAACAACTGGCTGGAAAGATAAAACTAATCCTTCATAAGCTGAGAGAAAGAGGAGCTCCATGCTGCTGGCCACCCGACTCCGTTCACTCTGTACTGGGCTATTTTTGCTCCTGATAAGAATAGTTCTAGGGGAGGTTTCTGTGCTGAGCTGTGCTGAGCTGCTTTCCCATCTTTTCCTTGGCATCCACAGGGGGCGTTTTGGGCAAGTCCACAAGTGCACGGAAATATCGACGGGGCTCAACCTGGCAGCCAAGATCATAAAAGTGAAAGGAGCCAAAGAGAAGGTAACCACCCTGCTGGGAGCTCTGACCCTGCCCTCCCTGCCAGGCCCAACACCACTGCCCCGAGCAGCTCATCCTTGGGCACCATCAAACACTGCAAAATCTTGGGCTTGGTGTGGCTCTTCATCATCTCCTGTATTCATGATTAAAACCCCAATCTCCTTGAGATCTCTGGTGTAGCTGGTTTTTTTGGCTTCATAAATACGTTTTGGTATGTTTAAATTGAAGGAGTGTATTTTTGCTCATTTTTTGTTACTTTGTTATTTTTTTTCAGGAGGAAGTAAAAAATGAAATTAACATTATGAACCAGTTAAATCACGTGAATCTGATCCAGCTTTATGATGCTTTTGAAGCCAAAAATAATATCACTTTGATCATGGAATAGTAAGTTTAAATGATCTCAGGAATTGTCAGATGTTGGGGTTTTCTCAGGTCACTAAAGCAAATAGGGAATGATAATTCTGAGCTGTGAAGAAGTGAGTGTTTCCCAGCTTAAGACAGCATTGATCTCACTTTCAGCAGAAAAAAATAATGTTTTAAAGATAATTTCTTTGGGTTAAAAGCTTGTCAGAACTTTATCTCCGACTAATTTTCTCTTAACTTCCGTGCAGAATTAAGTTCAGTTGTCAGCTGATGTGAAACAGCTTTCAGTTTGAGAAGTTCCATTTAGTAAATTTTGTAAGTTGAAGACTTTTCCCCTGACTAATAAGATGAGTGAATAACAGATACTTTAGTACTCCCTGGAGGTTCTCCAGGTCCCATAGAGTCGCTAGGTCATGTGGGTTTGGGTTTGACATGTGTCCCCCAAATACTACTGACAACTTTCCCATTTTTGAATGTAGATTGACACTTAATTCCAAGAGAAGTAACTCTCCTGAAGTCATTGAGGCTGCTGATAACTTTACATTGGATGTTTTGTTAGGACCCTCAATTACCGAGCCTAATTCCCAACTTGGAAATAAACTGGGCTAAAGCAAGATTTTAGGGTTTTTAATGCTTTTCTATGTGGAAATTTTAGTCTTGATGGTGGGGAATTATTTGACCGGATCACAGATGAAAATTATCATCTGACGGAGCTGGATGCCATCCTGTTCACCAGACAGATCTGTGAAGGAGTCCACTACCTGCACCAGCACTACATTCTCCACTTAGATCTGAAGGTCAGTTGTTTGTGCTTTAGTGGTGCTGGTTTAGGCACCCCAGAGTCTCTGATTACTGAGGAGTAATTTCTCATTTCATGGACTCACGTCAGAAAGGAATAGACTTAATAGCTACAATGAATGGAGCTTTAAAGATTGATTACTATTTTCCAGTGTCTTTTCAGTAACTTGCTTGGAATCAGCAGGATTCTGGGCTCTTTCCCTTTGTTAAATCAGGAGCTTTTCATTCTCTGTAGCATTAAACAATCTCCTTCTAGCATTGATGAAAAAAACCCACCCAAAACCTGCTTGCCTTGAAATGCCCACAGTCTTCTCTCTATTTCCCCTATCCCTTTTCAGCAAATAGCTGTTCAGTCGTCTTCTGTAGTTTGTACTTTTTACTGCCTGGAACCAACCTGCAGCAAAATTGCAATGTTTTCCTAA
The DNA here is from genome assembly GCA_013400175.1 of Phainopepla nitens. Taxonomy (NCBI): domain Eukaryota; kingdom Metazoa; phylum Chordata; class Aves; order Passeriformes; family Bombycillidae; genus Phainopepla; species Phainopepla nitens. The sequence continues at coordinate 56,367 of VXBQ01000051.1, forward strand.
TAGTCCCTTAATAACTGATATTTTTAAACAAAAATACCAACTGGTTTTTTCCTGCCTGTTTATATAGCATCTTACAAATGACATTAGATAGTTCTGCAGTTGTAATATGTTTGGACCCTATCACCCCCTCATCCTCAGCTTGAAAAATATTCTCATTGGAAAAAAAAATAATTTTGGGTGCATTTGATCTGTTTTTTGTGGCTTTTTATGGAGGGAATTTTATACTATCTTTTTCTAGATATCCCTCTCAAACACTTAACTCAAAATACCCTCTTCTCTTTTTGTAGCCTGAAAACATCCTATGTGTAAATCACACAGGAAACCAGATTAAAATTATTGATTTTGGATTAGCAAGGAGGTAAGAAAATTCAATTGTGAATTATTTTAAAAAACAAAACCAAATCAAACTCACAAACCTCTGACATGTTTCTGGTAGCTCTTTAGTGGGGGGTTATGTTTTGATGGCTCTGTAATAATTCTGTGTGAGTGAGCTAAGCATTATGCTTTTGCAGGCATGAGTTTTCTGCTGTGTGCATTAATTATCTAATTACTTTTTCAAATAACATTTCTCTTGGATAAAGCTTTACTACTGTTCTAATTATCTCAAAATTATTCCCCATGTAGAGCTTTTACTCTAGGGACTCTCTGAAGGCTCCCAGAGACTTCTTGACTGCAGGGTTTCATGGTGCAGGTTCTAATTGTCGAAATTATCTGCTAAACACTAAGTAGCTAAGTTGATTGAAGGAAAAAAAAAAAGGCATGTTTGAGCCATCCCATGTGAAAGAGGAAACTCGCAGAAAAATAGGGACTTTTCTCCATTCTTTTATTTTGCTTGCATGAGTTTAAAGAAAAGCTGTGAGAGCATAAGTCAACTGCCCTAGAATAAAAATGAATTATTTATATTACTATGACAGTAAGAACAATATTATTTCTCTAAGTATTTTCTGAACCTTTTGAGATTTTTCTTAAGCTAAAAGCTGGTACATTCATGCACATATATATTTATGTGCTTGTACATAAGTATCTGTTCAAAGACTTTGTTTCCATAAAATGCTTGTAAAAGAAAAAAAAAGTAAATTGAGTTTGGGGTTTTGTTTGGTTAGCTTTTAAATTGGGAGGTTAAAGATATAGGCTTCTGCTGAAGCAGTTTTGCTAACAAGATCATCCAGGAGAAGGAGATAAGCTTGTTCTGTCTGAACACAGATGTGGCTCCAGCTGCTGTCAGTGGCCATTGTTACTGGTTCAGTTTTGTAACCTTTCCCTGTTCAGCAACAGCAAAAAGAATAGAGTCAGTTCCCCCTATATGGGGTCACTGTTACTTGTTCCTGAGCCCAAATAATCCTCTTCAGTCCCACCTTAGCAGTTATATTGTGTTCATATCTGTGATGCAGATGTTTACCCTGAGCCGTAGCTGGGTACATCCCACTAATCAAATGCCCTCCAAATCTTGTAGAATCTAAACTGCTTTGTTTCTTTTATGTTTTATGGATTTTGGGCAACATCTGCTGGAAAGCATCCTGTGGTGCCTGGCAGAGGGTAAAGCTGCTACCACTCTTTGCAGGGTTTGGTGTCCTTATTCTCCCTCCTGGCTTTGCTCTGGCAGAGGGACAGTGATGGAATATTCCCTGAGGGCACCCCCGTGCTGCCCTGGCTGCCGGGCTCTCGGCTCTGCTCCCTGCCACGCTCCCAAAAGCCTTGCCTGCCCTTCCCTGGGTGAGATGAGCTCCCCAGCTCCTCACTCGTGGCTCTTCTCCCGGTACAGGTACAAACCCTGTGAGAAGCTGAAGGTGAATTTTGGGACTCCAGAGTTCCTGGCTCCCGAAGTGGTGAACTACGACTTTGTCTCCTTCCCCACGGACATGTGGAGCGTGGGTGTGATCACGTACATGCTGTGAGTGGCCCTGCCAGGGCTCCTGTGGTGGCTCCAAGGGCCCTGCAGGGCAGGAATGCAGCAGCCACTGAGCCCCTCTGGCTGTGACTCCTCCTAATTCATTCTGTTAAACCCCCAGCTTTTTGTACAGAGGCACCTCGCTGTGTGTCCAAAGTGTCTAAGCAACAAATGATCCTTTTGATAAATGTTCTCCCTTATCATCTTACTTAGCAAAGTAAAATGGGTCAGGTTTGGTTTTTTCTTACTCCGAAAAGTTGCTCAAAATATGTGAGAATTTTAATTTTGATTGTGTTTCTGAGGACTTGAATTAATTTTAAAATTTGTAATCTGATAATTTTATAATCTTAGACTAGGTGTGCATCTGCACAGGAGAATTAATATTACCTGTGTTGGGCCATGGGTCTAAGAGATGACCTGTCATGAACAGGGCTAAGGCTTTCTCTGATATCTGGATGGCAACCATGGACAGCGTGTCTGTCCAAAGTCTCTGCCTTCTGATGAGCTTGTTTTGCATCCCAGAATCTTTCACAGACATTTTCTGTGAACGGGATAAATTTCTGGTTTAAATTTTTATGTAAGCCAAAACCCAACTGAATGAAGTAATAAATGATGGAAGCAATAAATCTGGGCTTAGAGACTAACTGAACAGAATTCTGTTTAATTCAAGCCACATCTGGATATGGGCCCCAATTTGGCAAAGCTCTTGAGTCCCTCTAGCTTTCCTAGCTGGGAAAGCACTGAAGGATGTCCCTAAATCCTCACTGGATCCATTCCTTGGGCATCTATTAACGGTGCTCCCTGACCTGAGTGAACTGCTAGGGGGTAACACAAAAGGACAACACTTAATTGCCCCAGTGTTGCCTTACCATGGCAGAGACTGAGAAGTGGAACCCTCCATAGCTGAGAGCCTTTTCCCTCCATAAGATAACAACAGTTATGAAGCAGAGGATTCACAGGAGGAAAACCACAGCTTGCATATGATAACTGCTCTTCTCCCACCACCCCATCGTTCTTTTTTTAAGGCTTAGTGGCCTGTCCCCGTTCCTGGGAGAGACTGATGCAGAGACAATGAATTATGTAGTCAACTGCAGCTGGGATTTTGATGCAGAAGCATTTGAACAGCTCTCGGAGGACGCCAAAGACTTTATTTCCAGACTGCTTGTGAAGGAGAAAAGGTACCTCTGTGTCTGATTTTGAGGACAGTAGCACTAATGATATTAAATTCTTACCAACCAGTTGTTTGGATTGCAGCCAACAGTGAGAACTTACTATGTGACATTTTTGTGTGCTGGCTCTGCGCTTGCTGGGCAGTTCCTCAGTGATTCAGAAAGCCCTGTTTTAAAGGAAAGTGTCTGTGTACCATGACGGAGGAAAGTCACTTTTCACAGTAGCATCAATACAGGCAGAACACAGGAAATCTGGAAGGATTTGCAGTATAGGAATCTGTCTCTAAAGCTCTTCCTTCTCTGAGCAAAAACTATTTCTATTGCTAGACTGGACTCTCACAAGCCTTGAGAGAAATTGCAAAAATGCCTCTTGAATGCCATGGAGGATAAATGGAAGCTGCAGCTGTGAAAATGTGCATTGTTCTCTTCTAAAGTGGTCTACAGGCTTTTGGGAGATAATAGGGAGTATTTGGGACTTAACTCTGCTTGTGGCTTCTCATTCTTGGCTCCACTGAGATAGAAAGTGATTGCACATATGAAACAAATCAGAGAATGAGGATCATGTTGATGTCAGACCACGGCTGGGGGGTTTGCTGGGTACAGAAATTTTTCTCTTGCTGAGTAGTGATACAAAACTAATCAAATCAGGAAATGATGCATACAATAAACAGATTGCCTGTTTGAGGAGAATTCAAAGGAGTGCTTAGAATATTAACAACTTCCAGATGATTACCTAAATCAGACAATTCAATTCTAGTACTAATTCCATTTTGAACAATAGGTTCCTATAGAAAACAAAGAATTAACTGAAATTTAGCATGTTGCCAGCAGGAGAGATATAAGGATTTTTTTGTGAGACTGTAAACTTTGGAGTCCTCAGTTTTTCTGTGTCATGGGATTAGGGTGTCCAGAGGGACACTCTGCAAAGTCTAGTTAGAAGCTGTGAATGAAATGAGAATGTGAGAGAAGAGAGTTGTCCGTGAGTTGCAGAGAGCTGTGATTAGTTGGCCCCGTTGTTCACAGGGTGTGTGGCAGCCCCTGCTCTCCTGCAGCCCTGCTGGGCAGTGGGTCTGGCCTTGTGCAAGATGTGCAGCCCCCTGCCCTGACTGCTGAAATCGGGGTGAGCAGCCAGGAGGTGTCTTTTCATCGCCTCCGTGACAGCTCAGACACAGCTCAGGAGTTAGGCATAGGCTTTTGATTTGAAAAAAGGCAAATTAAACTTTTTTCTCAACTCCTCTACCTCAATATTTCCTCTATTACCATATATTTCTCAAACCTTTTAGGATAGGCTGTGGCATTTGGGCCCATCGTTGGATGTCAGGATATAAAGTATGATTAACTCGATCAAAGTTCAGGGTGAATAGACAATTTTGCTTTTCAAATATGAGGCACAGAATGAGCTTGTGCTGTCAGGACAGACAAGATAACACCACAAATGTTACTTTTCTAGTTAGCAAAGTTCTGAATTTGCATAATAAAGTGACACATTACGTCATGAACTTAACCACAGCTCAACCCAGCCGCTGCAGAGCCACCATCCCACTCGCCCCTCCTGCTGGAGAGCGCAGGGTGCTTTGAGGATCCCATGCACGGGGATGAACAGCATTTGCACTCGTGCTCGTTCGTGCGAGGCAGTTTCTCACCTCCCTGAAAGAGGAGCGGAGGGCAGTGAGGAGGCGGGCAGCAGGGGCTGGGTTTTCACGGCAGATTCCTCCCTGCAGCTGCCGGATGAGCGCCACGCAGTGTCTGAAGCACGAGTGGCTCAGCAACCTGCCTGCCAAGGCCCAGAAGGCCAAGCTCCGCCTCAAGTCCCAGCTGCTGCTGCAGAGTTACATGGCCCACAGGAAATGGAAGGTAAATACACAAAGCTGGCAGTTCTGCTTCCACAGGGAAAATCGGCACAACACAGGCAGAGCCATTCCCCCCTCTCGTGTAGTGGCTCACTGGTGCCCACAGGCATCTCGGTTGTAAGTATCGGTTGTGAAATCTTTTTACCTGTAAATGAAGCCTTTTGTCCTGCAGAAGGATATTGTTTCTATTTCTAGCAAGTTTGGTTTCAATTTGCACGCTCATTGGTGTTTAGAAGTTTTTTACATCTTTCTTTCTGCGTGTTCAGAGGCTCCAGAAGCTACTTTATATTAAAAGTTCATTCTCTATACTTTTTCCACTGCTAACAGTTGCATTGATCTGTCGTCGCTAAGGAGTAGGGATATAACTTAGGGCAGTTTGTGCCTCCCACTGCAGAATGGAAGTGTGGGAGAGAGGAAAAAAATTAGGCTTAAGCCCATCGACAGAACTCTTGAGGATCTTACTGATAATCCCAGGCTCCTTCTGAACTAGATTTCTGTGAAGTGATAGGTAATAATTTGTGTTTGAGTCTCTATTTGATTGTAGATAATTGTTCCTAAAAGGTGAACACAGCGATCTTGTTAGAAAGAAGCCCGTGGGATTGTGAGGCCAACTCAGTGAGGACCATTTCCTTCTCTTCTGTCACTGGGCAGTTGCATTTCCTTGCCAAGGAGTTAAACCAGAGGCTTACACTTTTTTCAGTCCTGCACTGCAGCTGCTTGGTGGCAAACTTGTGCACTTGCATTTTAAAGATGACACAATCTAAGGACCTATCACTGTACAATTCATAATAACACTGAAGAACCTCACAGTGCCAGCTGCTGTGCAGGAACCACTGCAACCTACACAAGCTGGGGGTCACTAGAGGGAAATGGGTTCACCAGGAAGAAAAATCCCTGTCAGTTGCAGTAAAGTTCCTTTGCCTTGCACTCACAACTCAAGTTCCATTGCATTCATACTTGGACTGTTATGTTCTGTTCACAGAAACACTTTTATGTGGTGGCTGCTGCTAACAGGCTGAAGAGATTTCAGACTATGTCTGCCAAGCTTGCGTGAGCTTGTGTGAAACCTCCACCACTCCTGGAGGTGGACATGAAGCCGTGGAAGGACTCAGTGTCTCCGAACATTTCTATCCCTGTTTTATAAGGTTTTGGGACTGTCTTCCTCAATTATTTTTTGTGTTAGTGCTGCGGTTCCAGAAGTGCCTTAAGGAAGAGGCACAAGATTTCTAAAAGCAGAAGCTACTTGGTTTGCTTTTACAAGTTTTTAGTTGTTCTATACAGTGGTGGGAAAGCGTGGCTGTTACTGGGGCTGACTTCTTGCTGAAGGCTTTGATTCTGCAGAGTATTGTTGGTGTGTTTATAGCAGAGACCCCCTGGCAGTTTGCTGGTCTCTCACCCCAAGCATGGGATCTCCAAAGACTTTCTTCCTGACTGATGTATGTGTGTTACCAGCTTTAGAGAACTGCCACACTGTGGCACAACCTGTCCCTCAGGTGTTTGTTACTTAAAAGACACAGATATTGTTTTCTTCTGTATTTCTTTCCAAAAGGTAATTTCCCCACAACATGAAGATGCTTCAGTGCAACTGCAGCTTGGATGGTTTTGGTTTGTTGCTTTGGTTTTTTTATTATTCTACTCTCCCCTTTAAAAAATAGTCACTGCATAGTTAGGAACTATGAGGAACCCTGGTTCGAAGTCAGTCAGTCCATTGCTGCTGTTTCTTAGGGCAAGTTGAATTGAGCTGAACTGATTGAACTTCTGGAAGGAGATGTGTGAAACTGCCATGAATACAAATCACCTGATGACTGTTTGGTTTATGAAAAAAGATCTCATGTTGTAGAGAAAAGAGGAGAGTTCCAGAGACTTTATGTTTTTAAAAGTTGGAAGTGCTTTTTGTTGTCCATGACTGCAGCACTTAAGTTACTAAGTTTTAGTCTGAGGATTTGTTTCTTCTCTCTGGAAATTTTCATGCAGTCTGAGAAGCTGGCATGGTGTGACATGCAAAACAGGTTTCATTTCTAATAGGTTCAGTGACAGGGAAACAGTGTTGCCAGATTCTGCCTTTAGTCCAGTTAGGAGGTTGAAGCCCTTTTTTTCCCCCTCACTTTGCTCTTGGAACATTAAACCTTTTATTCACAATATTAACTTATTTTGGATTTTAAACTCTTTTCTGATGCATAGAGTGGGAGCCACTTCCAGTCTCTCAGATAAAAGTACAACACTATTTATTAAATCCTGTTCTGGATTCTGCAAAACTCAGTGTGAACTGGATGGGCTCTTAGGAAAAGTGGAAACTAATATTACTAAAAGTAGCTTTGCAGGAAAGGCACCTGTAAAGCTCCTTTGAACTTTATGGACTTTCACATCCCTTGAATTTGCAGAAGTGTTGGTTGCTAAGGATGAGGTTTGTAAGACTGGCTTACTCTAGTCTAGCTATCTTTTCCACTCAAGTGCTTTTCCCTTTGCATACTCCTGACTTCTGCAGCATTTCCAGAATTGGGTCAGAGAAGAATCCTGATCATTTATCACCTTCTGTGAAGGCCCACTTTTGTTCATGTTTTCCTTCCACAGTGTTTCTGCATGCTGAATGTCATTGTATTCATTGGTCTGTATATTTCTGAATTAATACTAATAAATTTCATGAAAGTGGAACAAGAATATTCATCAACTTTGGTTTAAGTCCCCTTGCCAGACAAACCTGAAAGTATTTCTGGGTAGGTCCAGAGGTACAGGCCAGGCAGAAAACATGCAAGAGAAATGGAACAAAGACCTCTTCTCTAAGCTTATGACTGTGAGACACAAAAAATGTTACCCAGTCAACATCCTTTTCCTCTGGATATCTTCCTTCTTAAGGCACAGGCATGTGCCTCCATGTCTTTAATTTTGCATTCCAAGTACCTGTGCCAAGAATATGATGTCATAATACAAAGCTTTTCCTTCTAGTACTTCTGTTGTTTCTTGGGATATTTGGAACCCCTTACAAAAGCACAAAAGATTTCATTCCTATATATGTCAAAATAAGTCAAATTCATTGACTAAACAATATTTATTAAAAACAAACCAACAAAAACCCCCCCAAAAAACCTAAAAAAATAAGGCTTTATTTCTCTGTTGGCTTTGCAGTTTAACAAGGCACTGTTACTCCCCTTCCTCTTACTTCACTGACTGCTTCCAGCCAGGGGCCCAAGGGCCTGTAACTTATAACTTATTTACACTTACAGTAGCATTAGAACATTACCTGCTTCTTGCAGCAAGAGAAAGAAGCTATTCTACCCCTAATGCCACAGCCTGGTGAGCAGTCACACACACTTCCTGTAAAATCCCATCACTCTGTGGTGTCATTTATTAAAAATAATGTTCTTAAATACTTAAAACCTAAATAAAATCAGCTGTCTGCCAGACAGCAATCACTCATAGGCTATTTGATCTCTTGTTAGAGCAGAGAGAGAGTTAAAATTAAGAGCAAGCAGCAGTTACATTACTGGGTGGCATCACAGAGTCAGTATTTCCTGTCTCTCGGGCCTTAGCAGCGTTTTCCAGGATTTTCTTTTTCCATTCTTCATAGTCCTGACTTGTTTCAGTCTTTGGCCGTTTACATGGCATTTCCTCATCCTCTTCAGAGCCTATGAGGAAACAAGAAAGCCCATGAGAGTCCATCGTGGGCAGCATGCTGCTGGGGCTGGCAGGCACCATACCAGGAGGGGGCTGTCCCTGTGCTGTCCATCCTGTAATCCCGTGGTCACTGCTCCCCTCCCCTGCTGGGACAGCCACCTCTGCACCTGTGTGTCTGAGCACAGCAGCTGTCCTTCATTCTACTGGGACTACTCAGTATAAACCCCACTGTCCTGCTGCCAGGCTCTCTGTGCTTCCACAAAGGTTTGCAGGACTGAGAGCTGCTGTGGGCTGGAGCATCATAGCCCTTCAAACTCTGAGCAGCAAGAAAGCTCAGAACTACTCCAGTGGGGTGATTTTCACTCACAGCTAAACCCAACTTACCATCTTCCTGCTCACACTGCTCCAGGGCGCTCTGCAAGCTGTCAGGTGTCTCTGCAGCCAGTGGAACATCTGGAAAAACAAGTAAGTTGCTTTGCTTTTGAATGGTACTTGGGGCTCCAAGGGTGGCTTAAATGTAATTCTTTGACAGCAGTGCCACCTTCCACAACTATTGTTGTCCAATCAGAGCAGTTCCCTGGTCCAGACTGATGCTCAAGCTCTACGAGAGGTGCTAGCCCTTCAAGTATGGACTGACTGGCTGCTTTAATTAGCACACTGCTAATTGGCAGCAAACAGCAATGATCCACCATGTTCATTGCCCCAAACCACACTGCTACCCTTCTAGGTCACTGAGGCAGCATTAGCAATTATTTCTTGCCCTTCTATTCCATTCCCTGGATGTGGGGTAATGTGTGGATTTTTATAGGGCACATGCCTAGGAGAAAGTAGCAGCTTTTGGGTTAGATCAGGCAGCATGTTGCAGAAAACACTGGGGTATGAAGACACAGTGAGAGAGGATAACTTTCAGTGGGAAAGTAAGAAATGAAAGTTTGGGAAAGGAAAAAGAGGAAGCAGCAGAAATACAAGGACATATATTATTTCAGGCTTTCTCCCCCACAAAAAGGAGCAGAGAGAGCTGCAGGCTCAACTGTGGGCAAGAACTATTCCTGACATCTGCCCAATGTATGAGGAGTGGTGGTGCCAGGGAATGGCTGAGTTGGTACAAGAACAGCAGGGCTTGTGCTCGTTAATCTTGCAGTGGGGAAAAGGAAAGCACAGGAGTGAGTCATCCTGAGGAAGATGTTTGTGATAATTTGTGTGTCAGGTTGCTATGTTAACAGGATGCAGAAACCAGGCAAGAGGGAGGAATCCAAGCTAGGTCAGGTAGTATGGGAGAAACAAGGAATAAATGGCAGCAGCAGAGAATGTAAAGAGCAGTGAGCACTTGAGAAGAGAGGAAAAATAGTGGTTTTGTCCTTGTCAATTTGTTCCTATTTTTGTCCTTGCTAAGCTATTGTGACTTCTCCACAAGCAAGGACTGTGAGTGGAGGTGGGCTGCAGGAAACATGCTGGAATGGATGGGCAGATTTGGCTGAAAGTAGACAGCTGAAAGTGATCAGCCTGAACTCACCAGGGGAACAGGATGGGGCACTGTGAGGGCACGGCATGGGTGTGCTGTCTTACAGGGACAAAGCCAAAAACTTACTGCTGACTTGCTGGCTTATCTTCTCCAGCTGACCACAGAGCCGGTCAAATATTGCTTTTTTCACTCCAGATGTAGCCAACATTTTAGTTTTGTCCACTTTTAGCTTCAAACACCTACAAGACAAAGTTATCACTGTACAAAGCAACACTCCAGCAACTATCACTTAGGTGAGGTGATAATTACTGGGCTAGCCCTGCCTGTGAGAATGAGGAAGGCAGGCCAGACTTTTTGTCCCATCTATCCGTCTCACTCAGAAACAAATCACTTAAAAAACAGACCCCTACACTACTCAGTCAATACAGCTCAACTGAAACTCAGGGTGAGTTCAACTTACAGAAGGAATTGTTTTAGGAAAAGGTAACTTTTCAGATTTTCAGGGAACTAGGACAAAATGCCACTACAACGCAAGGCTGAATGTGACTCTGTGTCAAGAGAGCCCTTGTCAGGAGCTGTGCAACTCCACAGGACCTGTACTGCTCAATGAGACTGTCACAAGGTGTAATGCTGAGGGAGGAAGATCTTTGCATACAAGCAAATTCTTGCTTGCCAGGTGTGTGGCTGAGTCACACACCTCTCTTTGCTGACATGGGCCTACAGCTATCAGAGCCATCTCCCAAATGCTACTGCACCCTCAGGATGTCATGGTGCAGCTCTTGGGGTTTTTTCCTTCTTCAGAATGGCTGCTTCTTGGTGCTCAGAAGCCCTTCTTGCACCTTGAGCAGTATTTCACCAAAAGCCATGTAAGTTTTTGATTTGTGCAGTGCACATTGAAGACTTCACTATGAGGAGAGGGCTGCTTTGCTGCAGGAGCAGGGCAGCAGGATATGCTAAGCAAGACCCTGGATGAAGGAGCTGCTGGCACTGGCTGGTGTCTCAGCAGGCATTTCAGCCTGGAGAAGGTGTCCCAGGCTACACTCACCTGCATGCAGTGCACAGTGCAGCTGTCAGAAACAGGGGTCTGGAGAAATCCAGGTCCGCTCGCTGTGCTTCGGAGAGGCTGCCCTCGTACCTGGGGAACAGCAAGTGACAGTTGGACAGTGCACCTGCCTCACATGAGGCTCTCAAATCCACCTGCCACGTGGCACCTGGACCCTGAACAGGTCTGTTGGACCACCTGGGCCTCTGCAACCCAGTCAAGCAGAAACAGCTGCTACTGCCTGAGAGGAGCAAAACAGATGAGGGAAAAGAAGGGGTTTGGGATGACCTCCTCTAATTCTGGAATTAGAGGTATTTTAAACTAGGGATCTGGATCAAGGTATGTCAGTAAAATCTACTTCTTGTGCTCCTGATCCACACAGCACTTTTAGCTCTCCCTAACATCTTAAAATTTTCAGTGAGATGCTTTGCATAAATCCATGCTACAACAGAAGGTAGCACTGCAGTTTCTTTGATTCCTGGAATATGTATGTTACAGAGAGGAAGGTTATAAATGGAAAATGACAAAGTGGATGTGCAGCACTGAAGAATGTCATTTTTTTAGTGTCCACCTGCCCCAGGCTGTTTCTTTCCAGTTTGTATTAAGTGCCACCAAGCAAGCCCAGCCTTTGTGCACTGACCTAAGAGCATTTAAACATGTGCTATCAGGGTGGCAGCACTGCAGAACAGAGCTCTTCAGGGACTGCTTGGTTAAAGCACATGATACAGAACAGAAAATTTTAGTTAACTCTGTTGAATCTCCACTGAAGCGTTTTACCTGTTGGTTTTACAGGTAGAGTGATATGCATTTAAACAGACCTGTGTCCCCAAAAGGGAGGATTTCTTTCTCCTGAGCATTACTTCTGAACTGTGCCATGATCAGCAGTTAAAAGGGTGACAGTGTGATGCTATGGGCAAATACAGGGATTAAGAGTCCCAAATTTTTTTCACTATTCCCAGCTGAAAAACTCAAAGTTGGACAATGACTTGCTGAGATTCACAGAATAAGTCTTTCTAACAGGTATTCTAAAAAGTGGCCCAGCTCATGGCTGGATTTTCAGTGCTAAGAACTCACCTCAGTGCTCCAATCAGTTGGCCCTTCCAAACATCAAGCTCTTTACACACCTAAAGAACAAAGAACCTTACTCGTGGTTCCCGGTGTGCCCACAAGAGCTTCCTCACCTCTGCAGGATTTCTGAAGCCATGCTCACTGCCTCTGAGCAGCAAAACTGCACAGCCAAGTCTCGCATCCCCAGCCTTTGGTTCACCTCTAGCAAACACTCCAAAGACTTCATAGAGCTCTGGTAGGTGGTCTTGTTCAAACCAGAGAGTTTAACACAATAGCTCTGTCAAGAGACAAAGACAAGCCCCAAGAATTAGCAAGATTCCTTCCTGACAACTTCATCAAGCAACCAACAGAACCATTAAGTTCAGTTTCTACATTAAACAAATTTGTGCAATGAATAATGTATGACTTGACTGCACACAGAAAGATGAACAACCTAGGAAAACCACATCTTTTAATGCAGTGATATTTTTAGACCGTTTCACTGGAAGGAAGGTTTGACACAGCCCCTTTATTACAAGGTAGTTAGTGACAAAATTACCAAAGTCTGGGTTGAAGACATGAGCAACACCTTCATGGAGTCAGGTCAAATTAAATTCTCCTCTGCTGTAAATGGACAATCATGAATAGGTCGTACCAGGCATTATTTTGACAGCTCAGTGCTATTCATCTAGCAGATTTACAGATGAGGGTTTACAGGGACCCCTACAGTCTGAGATTTTTTGGAGCACCTGCTTTCTTCCCATGGTAAAAGGGACAAATCTTAAGTTTAACATTCTTGCTGGTAATTTACTTTTTACTGTATGCGTTGAAATAAAGTTGAAATTATACCAAAGCAAGCTCCATTTGTGAATGAACTATGACAGTGATCTCAATTTTCACTGTTTCAAACGGAACAGTGAAGAATCTAACACAGCAAACTGCGGGATTTAGGGGAAAGTTAGTTATTATTTCCTATTCCTGCTCCCAACACACACTAGAGAACAATGGTTTTGTGGAGTCAGGCAGAATGCACCAGCCAGCCAAGTCACACACTCTATCTTACTTTGTCGACTGGTTGTTTCATGAAACTCGCCGCCAGATCGAGGCACATCACAGCACTGCTTGTCGCCGTCATTTGAGCCATTAACCCCGTGCACTTCACCTGGGACAACCGCAGATACTCCTCAGCTTTTCTGCAAAACAGCCAGAACACAAAGCCCTCGTCAAAATCACAGTTACAAGACCGCCTGTCCGACAGGACCCGATCCTCGGCTCCGCAGTCCGGCTGCAGCACGGCCTTAGGGCCCGGGGTGCTGACGGGCAACGCTGCCGTTTCCCTGATGATGATGATGATGAGGATGCTGAGTAGCAGCAGCAGCAGCTTTGCACCGCAGGGCCAGCCATGGCTGTTTCATTGAGCCCGCGGCTCTGGCACTTCCAGCGCATCCACCAGACCCACGGCGGGCACGGCTGCCCGGGGGGGCGGCGGCCGCTGCTGCGGGGCCGGGCACAGCGCGGGGGAGCGGGGGCGGGCCCGGAGCGGCGCTGAGCGGGAGCAGCACGGAGCCGGCTGCGGGCAGGGGT